>JAQOSZ010000304.1:0-5000 GCA_030347455.1 Kentomonas sorsogonicus
GCGGGTGGCGCGCAACGGGGTGCGGGCGGGTTTCCTCTTTCCGCTCAGCCGTTGTGTGTCCTGCCGGGCCACCACGCCCGAAATACCCCTCCAAATGCCCCGCAAGCGCACCCCTTCCGAAGATAAAGCGGCCTCGCGAAAGCCTCCGCCTGTTTCCCATTTCCGATACTTAGCTACTCGATTTGAAAACGACTCGCGCGCTTCGTCGTGCAGTTGGCGTCGTTGAGGACGGTGTGGTGTCGCCGGTTTTCTTGTTTTGGGGTTTGTTGGGGTGGTGGGGGTCTTTGCCTTGATCTGGGGCGGTGCCGGGGCAAAAGGCGCCCCCAGAGGGTTGGGTACCGGCGGCGGAAACGCCGTCCCCAAATCGTTAAGGGTATTTGTACCCCCCCCCCTCGTCCGCTGCGCACACGCAAGGGTGAACACGCGCGCGCTACCTCTGTTTGCGGCGCCTCCCTCACCGGACGGCGGCACGTTTGCCGAGGCGGTCCCACAACACCAAATGCAACGACAACCCTTCGCGGCGCGACGAAACCGGCAGGCTGCCGCGGCCAAGCGCCGCAATGAGAGAAGCGGGAGGGGCGGCGCGGAAGCCCTCAAGCAACGTTCCCCCACAACACACCCAAGCCCCAGCGTCTTCAAACAGAGGGCCCTGGCGCGTGGGCTTTCCATCTCGGAGAAACCGGACAAAGCGACGTGCTGTCCGCCGATGGATGTGGGTGGGTGGAGGGGGGCAGCGGGGAGAGCCCCCGCGCAATCCGTTTGTTGTCGATTGAATTCGGTTGCAGCAACGCCGCCCCTCTTTCACATCAGCTCGAAGTGCTGTTTTCCCCCTTCCGCCCCGGATTCTAATCAAACCCCTCTGTCACACCCTACCTTTTCGAGAATCCAACGCAAGGGAGCAAAGAGAACATCACCGGTGACCCGAAACCACCCCCACACACGCCACCTGCACCGGTATCGCATCCTCGATCCCAGCCGGTTTGAGCGGGAAGCCCAATTACTGCCCAGAAAAGGTAATCGAGCGGAAACTCCAGATACGACGTGTGTTCTGTTTTGCTTCGGCCCCACTGCTGGTAAGAAAGGCGGCTCGCCGCGAAATCGCCGCTGATGGCGTTGGCAGCGTCGCGAGGGCAGAAGTTGTCTCTTTCTGAAATGCGAGGACCGGGGGACTTCCCAGCGTCTGCTTTTCATTTCTCTAGGAACGTGCTCTTGGGTCTTGCCGTCCTGCCTGAAAGCTGCGAAGGGCTGGGGTGCGCGAAAGTGTGCGCGGGACAGGCCGGCCGCTCACATACGCCTAAAAAAAAAAAAAGCATGCGCACAACCCAGGCATGCTCTCGCCTCGTTTTTGTCGTTTGCGAACGAGGGCGGGGTGCCGCGGCGCATCCATTGAAAAGGAAGAGGCGCAAAAAGCCAGGAAGCGACGGCACGGCGCGGAACGGCGGGCTACTTAAGAAGCGCGCGCAACGCCTCCCCTGAACGCGCCGGCCCTCCCTCCAATGGGAGGTAGGAAAGCCTCAGCGTACAAAACCGTTCGCCAAGGGAAGGGGCGAAATTATGGTCACCAGATGCTCGGACCATTTCCCCGGAGGCGCAACAGCGGAGGGCTGCCCCAAAGCAGGCCGCTTGAGGGATGGGGCTGTGTGCGTCTGGCTTGGGTGCGGTCGCCAATGGGGTTTTGGGGTGAGGGGCGGTGGTGTTGCTCTGAGGGCGCGCTGGGTGTTGGGTGGGCGCAGCGCCGCCCGTTTCGCGCACACCCGAAGCGCCGTATCGACCACCGGCTGCTGTTGTTAAAAACGGGTCCTCCAACAGCGCCGCGCCGGGCATCATTTTCCACGAGCCCCGCATCGACGGGGGCAGCTTTGCCTGCCGTGCGCCGGGGGCCCTTCGCCAACAACCAACCAGCAATCGACCTGATCCCCGCTACCGAAGCAGGGGTTTCTCAGCGCTACGGGCCTGGCGGGGTGGCCGGCCGCAGAAGGGGTGCGCACGCCGGGATCGAGAACTGCGAAAAGACAGGCGCAGCGTCCCTTCACATGCCCGGAACGCTGCCTTGTCTTCTGAACGCTTTCACAGGGGGTGGCGAATGAGCACAAAGTTGAATCACTGACGTCGAACCTGCTCAATCCCGCCCCCGCCGCGCCGTGCCTCCACCATCCCAACGCTTGAAGCCGCGGTGGCGAAGGAAGGGGCTGTTCGGGAGGTTAGTCTCCGCTTCCGACCCTCATTCCACTCCCATGGCCCAATTGCGTTGGCGGCGTCCCTGTGCTCTTGGGAACCTGGGCGGCATGGCTCCGCGTTTTGCTGCGTGCGAACCGCCGCGGCAATAAAAACACGATGCACCGGTTGTTTGGCCGCGGCGCGCATGACCGTCTTGGCTGGTTTCCGCAGGGCTGCCCACCGGCCGTGGCTCGCTGGAATAACGGCGGCTCCGGAAGTGTCCTGCCACGCTTTTGCCCCTTCCCCGGGTGGTTTTCAGCGCTTCCAGGGGTGGTATTTCAAACTACATTCCGATTGCCACACTTTTCTAGCCCAGCGGCCGCCAAATGACCGCAAAGCCATTCCGGGTAACACGTTTCCAGGACCAACAATCCCCCGACGCGGGCCGCGTAGGCAGCCGTTGAAAAGCCTGGTGGAATTGCCTTGTAGAGCGGCGAACGACGCGCCACGCTTCTCGTTACAATTGGCCCTACGGCGGGCTGTCCGTTCCCCTTTGGATACCCGCCGTTTGCCTTCCAACGGCTCCCACGCGCACGGCGCGGCGATGGTTGAAAAGAGCGTAGTCTACTCCGCAAGATCCCCTCTCTGCTGAAACATGCGTTTCTTGTTCCCAGGCTGGCTTTCCCGACACCCCGCCAAGAGGCGCAAGGCGCTGTCACCCAGCGTGGTTTCGGTGAAGCCCCCTGTCCTCCTTGTCCTGGCCTCGGTGGCGGGCGGCCGCCTGGCGAACGTCGTGGGCCGCAAGTCGCTCAAGTGGCGCCGCGGTATCGCGTTTTTGAGTACTTGTTCTTTTCTTTTACACCCGCGACGGTGGTCTGGTGTTTTGGTTCTTCATCCGCTGCGGGTGCGTCTGCCCCTCGCTCCGCCGCAGATATTCAACGACACAAGTACCGCGGCCATCTTGGGCCCTTTCTTCTGTACACTTCTGGCGGCACAGAACCGAGACAGCTTGGTAGCCCCATCTTCAATGTTTCCGGCCGGCGGCTGCCGAAGCCTAAAACGCTACGAGGGAAAAGGGGAGCCATGGACCTCAACGGCATCTTCCCAACTCCCGCAAAGAGGTGTTTTGACCGCTCGCTATGCTCCAGATCGGCGGAGGCCACGTCACCTCGTTGGAACTGGGATTCGGTGTCACGTGGGAGCCAGTCTCCATTCTAATGTCTTCCTCCCTGCCTTTGCGCGAGGCCTTCCGAGAACGGCCCCCGTAACTGCGCAAACGCCCTCGGCCAACCAAAACGGTGAGGGGTTTCTTCCCCACGCGCCGGTTATTTATCCCCCTCAAGTCCCCTCTCTTTCTCCCAGTTTCAGAGCCCTCCATGGAAACGCCCCTCAGTCCCTGTGCCAAACGACACCCGCCGTGGGCCCGCCCAGCGAAGCCCCTCCTGGGCGGAACACGTCGCCCAGTTTCGGTCACCGCTCGCCAAAAGAGCTGCCCATCCACACGGCGTATCGCATTACAATAAACGACGCAAAGGCCGCTTAACTGTTGCGCTGCTGCTGGTCAAATGCCTGGGCGGCGGTGCTCTGTTGCCAGGCTGCTCCTTTACCCCCTGTCTCCCGGGAGGGGTGTCGCGCGCGGAAGGGTGCCCTCAACTGTCTTACCTAGTTCCGCGCTGAAAGGCAACAGCCAGACCGTTGTGGTCACACAAGACCGTAAACGGGCCAACGCAATCTGAGTAATCTTCCGCGTCCTCAGCCGGTGGCTTGCCTGGCGCCTTTGTCTTTGGGTGGTGTTGTGTGACCCCTGGCGGGCGGCGAAGCTCTCACTGAGCGAATCCCGCGCTGAAGGGATATACGCCTTTCGTTCCGTTCACCTTCATCAAAGAAAGTACTCAACGCACGTGGAAGTCCCAGTGCCATGCGCCAACCCGTGTCTTCTTCCGCCCCCCCTTCGTCACATTCAGCCTCCCTCATCTGGCGGGCGTGGCCGCCTGGGAACACAGTGGGCGTCTGAAGAGGGTGCCCGGGAGGATGATGTGCTCAACGGGCGCGCAGCCAAAACACCCCCACCCTCCGGCTGAACCTCAAATGTCTGTGGCCTTCGCTCGCCGGTTCCCGGCATGTCGGTGCTTCGTCCCCCTGGGCCCCCCTCCCTCCCTCGGCGGAGCGCCCCCCAGGGCGGCGACCCTTGTCCCCGCCCCTCCCGTGAGCCGCCGGGGACCGCCGGAGGCCCCGGAAAAGCCCGCGCGCGACCCAAAACCCACCGCCGTTACCCGCTGTTTTCCCCCCTTTTCCGCGGGAAACAGCAGGTTGAGGGCCCCAGAGGCCCCGGGGGGCGCCCCGCCCAACACCAGCTTTTGGGCGGATTCTGTGTTTTTTTCGGCCCGGTCCCGCGGCGAGACGGAGGGTTAAGTGGGTAGAAAGCCGGGCGGCGACGGCCCGGAGGGCCGCCACTAACGCCATTTTTGTTACAGTTTCTGTAACTTGTTTGTGCGCCGCGGGGGCGGTTTCCGCGGGCTTCCAGGCAAGGAAAAGCCGCGACCACCAAGACCGTTTTCCCGATCTGTGCCCGTCTGAAATTTAAGAATAAAAAAATTCGTGGTAAAAAACATACAGTTGTGGGAGTCGAACCTGCGACCTTTGGTCAACGACGACACTCCCACGCGTCTCCAGAAGGGGAGTCGAAACACGGCGTGGATGCCGAGACTGTGCGCAAGCGCGGCTCGAGGCACACCCACGTGCGCCGTGGCGAGACGAACCAGACGAAGTCACACCGCGAGTGGCCGCGTCGCCGCCCCGTCCTACTCTATGTGCCCTCCCGGCGCCGCGCCGCGCACGCCCTC
>JAQOSZ010000304.1:15000-59634 GCA_030347455.1 Kentomonas sorsogonicus
GTGCTCTCCTTGATATCAAGGAGCGGCTGGAGCAACATACTCGTTATATGCCGCACTTGCTGTTACTGGCGACGGACGCTTTCGAAAGCGTGTCGTCAGAGGCCATGAGGATTCTGGAAAAGGTGGGCGAGTTGTACCGCTCAGATAATGAGGACAACCGCATTGACCTGAGTTCGCGACGCATAACACTGAAGGACTTGGAGTGGTATGCTGACGACGAGTATCCCGAAATAAATCTTGACGAGACTCAGCGCTTCAAGATTCTTCAGAATAGACCCCCGTTGGGCTCCCGCTATGCCGTTGCTGATGCTTCTAGGCAATTTATTCCAAAGTTGCTCTCTGACATCACAGCGATCGACTGGGTCATTCCGTTTTCGAACAATAATCGCCGCGTTGTCGCGTTGCGGGTGCTGTGGGTAACGCTGCTTCATTGCGAGAAGTACTCGGTACAGTATGCGGAGAAGGTGCTGAGTGCCATGTACAAGGCATTGCGCGACGAAAATAGCGAAGTTAACACGGAGGCGGTATTGTGCGTGCGTATCTTGGGGTACTTTCTCACACCCGATCAGTATCTCCCTTTTTTCATTGCCAAGACTAATTCTGGCGACGAAGTTACTGAAATCGGGGCTGCCACAATTCACGAATCTTCGTCGGCGGATGAGAACGAGGAGAAAACGCCTACGCTCTTTTCTACCGCTGCGATTACGACGAAGTGCGCAATTCTTATCGCCTTTGGGTACCTGCTACAGGGCTCTGTCACGTCGCTTTCGGATACCCACGCCGCCCTTATTGTTCGAGCATTGACGTCGCCTGATCTCTTGGAATGCGAAAACGAAGAGGTCTTACTAGCTCTTTTGGAAACGTTACAATCTGTTTTTTCCGTGTTCTCCGCGAGAGGTTTTATTGCGTCTCCCGCGAAACCGCTTCCTGAAAGTGTCGTGACTGATCTGAACCAGCGTACGTTGGATTCTATGCTGTTGTACGCTCTGCTGAAAATAAAAAGCAGTGAGTTCCCCCGCGCGCGGGCGCGGGCGGACGAGTGCATCACTACTCTCTCCATGCTGGTAACGGGATCCCCAACCGGCATTTTTCTACTCCACGGCGAGCGCATCATTTCTCGTTACGGATCTGTTCTTCCCGTGACGGCGTTTGGAACGCTAGTGTCACAGATACACACAAGCAACCTTAGCTCGATCTTAAGGAACGTCTTTGTGGATAAACTCACTGATATTGATTTCTCAGTGAAGGTCACTGCAGAGCTCCAGTACTTTCGCATCTTGGAGCAACTGCTTTGGAATCATTCTGAATTATTTTCCGTCGACGACATGATCGACATTATCAAGCTAGTTGTGATTCCACACGGTAACTTCCGTCCTGGCACAGCCATGCACCTGTTCCGAAAGGTAGCTATTAATTGCCTTTGTGCTCTCAGCGACGACTTTTACCGAGTAGCTTTACTTCCTGCTCTCACCGCGGACAACAAGGCGCTCTCCACCAACGTGTTGACGCTGTGGTGCTCTGCCTCGGACAGTGATGACGGTGAAATGCGTCTCGTGTGCGTGACAGCCCTTCCCAATATTTGTACTTTTCCTATGACGGCCGGCGCTGCAAATGAAGTAGTACAATCGATCACCTTACGCTTTGATGACTCCAATGATACACTACGCTTTTTGACTGCTTCGGGTCTCCACAAAACGATTGTAAACGAAAGTGCGCCCGAATACAGAGCGGAGCTCAATTCCCAGATTGTGCCTCTTACCAAGAAGATGCTGGTGTACATGGATGACGATGAGGACCAACTTGGCCTGGCGCAAGAGATAGTCACAGTGATTAAGCTTCTTTCTGACGTGTCCCCTAATATCATTTTGGATCTTGTAAGGAGCAGTCGCGATAAGCACACTTTTACCAACTACTGCGACGACATAATAAACTACATTGAGGAGCGCCACAGCTAGAGTGAACCCCAAATAACTTCTGAGGTTAAAAATAAGGTTATCAGACAGTTGAATTAAAAAAAAAAGTGAAAAGTGTTATATTTCCCAGATAAAGTACGTATGTGATTAAAAAAAAAAAAAGAATGATAAGAATAATAAGACTCTTTCTGCAGCTTTTTACCGTTAGAACCACTACCTCCCCTTTCCCTTTCTTTCAAAACGCTGACATAAATTTAGTTACTATTGAATTGCTGCTTTGCCTACAGAGATGTATATTACAAGTTTTTTTTTTTTTTTTTTAAAAAACGAGACATCCAACATCATTGTTCTGTGCAGCTGAACACTGCCGTTAGAAACGGTGTACACCCATGCCTATGTCACCAATATATTTAGCGATGAGGCGCTCGCCGAGCCAAGAGAAGTTGATGCAAAAGCAAGGGTGTAAGGGAAACAGCGAGAAAGACGTGCGTGCTGAATTAACGTGTGTGTTTGTAAAGAAGAAGAAGAAAAAGAAAGAGTATGGTAAGAAGCGCACCCCCCAAGATAGTACAAAATATAAATAGATAGGGGAAAAGAAAGAAGAGTAACTCATACTCTTGCTCTCGCTGCTGTGTCCCCCCCCCCCCCCCACCCCGATGATACCACCTGACGTGTTGTTGTGCTTTTCCCCCCCCCCCTATCTGTTCTTTCATTCTACCTCCTTTTGAAATATATATCTTTTCTCTCTATACCTTTTCTAAAACTTACATTGTGTAACATACTTGTTCCAATAAAGAATACAAGCTCTCCTGACTACAAAACACTAGCTACCCCTGTACAAGTCTTTTTCCTGCAAACATGCTTGGCCGCACTCTTCTTGCTCTTCAGAAGATCCCCTTCTACCCCGTCAACAAGAAGAACCCTATCGTCTTCTTTGACATTTCCATCGGCGCCCAGCCCGCTGGCCGCGTTGAGATGGAGCTGTTCAAGGACGTGGTTCCCAAGACTGCCGAAAACTTCCGCGCTCTCTGCACTGGCGAGAAGGGTATTGGGAAGAGCGGTAAGCCCCTCCACTACAAGGGCTCCCCTCTTCATCGCGTCATTCCGTCGTTCATGTGCCAAGGCGGCGATATCACTTCCGGAAACGGCTACGGCGGCGAGTCCATCTACGGCCACAAGTTCCCTGATGAGCACTTCAACGGTCGTGCAGGCAAGCACTTCGGTCCGGGCACCCTGTCCATGGCCAATGCTGGCAAGAACACCAACGGCTCCCAATTCTTCATCTGCACTGCTAAGACTGAGTGGCTCGACGGCGCCCACGTCGTGTTTGGGCAGGTGATCAAGGGCTACGACGTCATCAAGAAGGTGGAGGCCGTTGGCAGCAGCTCGGGTGCCACCCGTCAGCGCGTTGTTGTCGCTGACTGCGGTGAGCTCGCTCCCGAGGCTGAGTCTTCCGAGGAGAAGAAGTAGGATCATGATTGCTCACATTCTTTCTTTCTTTACAAATACCGCTTCTTTTTGTTCTTTAATATTACGTTTTTTTTTCTTTAACATTTTTATTTATTTGGCAGGACGGTACGTATGAAACAAGCCTCAATCTGGACGTACAGTCTTCATCCTCACAAGATCACAGTGTATATGAGCTAAATCTTATGCTGATGGTATCTACCTACATATCTATATCTCTATATATCTCTATATACATGTATCGTGCTGCGCTGCAACGTTCCATGAGGTGTTCGAAAATGTCAAATGATCATAGTGCTGAAAATGGACAGGTGCACTCAGAGAAAGGGGTAACAAGTATCCGGTAAAAATTCGCTCATACACACAGAGAGAAAAAAAAATGAAAATTAAATACAGTACGTTAAAACTGAAAGTATGACAAGGCTGTGAAGGATGAGCTGCAGTTTCCTTCTTGGCCTCTCTGTGTCTCTGAGTCTTTATGGTTACCTGAATGAAAAGGAGAGGAGGAAGAACCGCAGAAACATTTTCTTGTGTTCCTTCATTCGCTTTCGTTTGTGCTACGACGTATTCCTATTTTCTTTGTTTTCTTTTAAAAACTAATTCACTTTCCCTCTCACATGTTCAACGCAGTACTGGGGGTGGGCCAGTACGAAGGTGCTGTGACTTTCAACAACTGCACCCATTTCTTTTTTTTGGTCGTTTTTTTTGCGGTACGTGAGAGATCGCTGAGCAAAGAAAAAGAGGGTTCTGCTCTCCTGTGTTATTTCACGCGTTCGTGCTCTCGGAATACCTACCTTGTGGAAATGAGAAAACAGCTTGTGTGTTCATTGAAGCGTTACAGATGGACGAGCACCATCACACAGTAGATTCACTCTTTGTATATATATATTTTTTCCGTCCGTTTCACCCCCACTTTCACTTTCACGTCTTTTTTTTTTCTTACTTCGCGGAAACAAGCACGTACCAACATCACAAAACAAAGAGTCTTCTCGCGTCCCCCCTTTCTCTTTCCACAATACATCCACACACATACACACACACACACACACGTACACACAGACACACACACACCAACGACAACGGCGGCGCAAACACAAATGCAAAGCTCAGAGGACGAAGTACGACGTCAGGCTGACTTGGAGATTGCTGCCGAAGAGGTCGAAGACGCCAAGTTCTACCTCATCGAGCTGGATAGGCGACAAAACCAATTTCGGGAGGCCAAACGAAAACTGCTTCGCAAGGAATACGATGAACCGATCTGGTTACTTTGCAGTGGTTCCACTTTTGTCCGTAGCGACTTGGATCAGTCAGACACCGTCCGGTATCTGGAATGGCGGCTGTCAGAAGGAGAGACTGAGATTGAGAGCGCTCGAGAGAGCTTGAAGCAGAAGGTGGCTTCCCTTGCTGAGTTGGAGGGACCTGATAGCGCTCTTGCTCACTTGTACAAGGGATTTGATCTGCACAGCTGATGTTATTGAACGAGTAGTGAGACACTTTAGCCCTCACATCTATTCTGTTGTGTCCCTCCGTTTGATGGGATGGTTACCATTTTGTATGAAACGCGCCTCTTCCCCCTTCCCCTTCTCTCTACTGCTCATGTATATGCGTGAATATCGTTTTTGTCTACTGCTTATCGTGTTGTTATTTACACTATTCCTTCCCGCTCCGCGCGGGAAAGACCTACTGCGCCATAGCCCTTACTCAATTACTCTCATTCTCCTTTACCCTCCTCCCGTTGATTACCAGGAAAAGCTTACGAAAGAGGACCAGCGATAAACTGACGAGAGTATCGTGAACCAATCCGTATAGACGCACGAAGAAAAACACCGTCGAAGAAGAACGAGTAGAATATAATGGACATAGTGTTACAGAATGCAGGCGTCGTTGGCAGATGGTGCCAATGTATTGATTTTTTCGACGAGACTGTGAAGTTTACTCTGAAGCGGCGAACGACTGAGTCGTACGTGCTAGAGCTGTCTCCAGGCTCGCTGCTGACTAGTGCGTACATTACTATCGAATATGAAGCCGATAGTAATGCTGACATTGTCTCTGGAGACGCGGCAGCAACGGAGGTGGGTGATGATTCGGTAAGGCCGGCGAAAAGGCAGGCGTTCGAGTTTTACCAAATAGCCTGGTGCGTTAACGCCGCTTACTTCAAAAGAGTTCTTTCTGCTTTTGAACCAGATGACTTCCTCACGGTGCACTTGGACGGCGGTGGCGGTTTCATGGAACTCTCGCAAGGTACCGTCACCAGCGCGATACAGACTTGCTCTCGCATTCCGGTAGTGCACGACCTCAGTCCAAAGCTCGTTGTAACTGCCGGCCCTTCCACGCTGTACTGCATTTCAGACATAAAGGAGTTCAAATCTCTCTGTGAGTCTGTAGGCACCAGCGATCATCCATCCTGTTCGTTGAACCTGGAGCTCGGTCCTGCCGATACGCTTTACCTGCGTCTACGTACCCCGGATGTGTCGAGCTCTTTACGGTTAGGTGTCTGCACGCCGTCTTCTAGCAACCTACTAGATGGTGAGAGCCGCACCTACTCTATACTGTCCGACGCTCTAATCGCGTTTTGCAAACTCTTTTGGAGAAAGGGCTCGCAGCAGCAGCAGTTGTTGTTCTTCGGCATGGACCACAACGACGTCGCATTTTTTCGCCACGAATGGAAGAACCACAGAGGTCACTGCACGTCCACCATGTACTTTTGAGGACGGTCTTCGCTTCGCTTCTTGCGAAATACCTTTTGTATTACTGTACCCCCCTCCCTTTCACTTTGAACACTTTCGTTTTCTCTCCTCTTCCGTTGCGTTTTTGACAAAATATGGCGGGCCTAGCCTGACAAGCGACGACTTTCACGCTTCTAAAGACACTGTTCCTTGAGCCGAACTACTTTATCCTGACTGCTCTCTGCACACCAGCTCAATGGACTATATGGACTTGAACTTGTATGGGACGTGTTCTATTTACCCTCTCTGCCTTGCTCACGACTACATCGCCTCCTTTATTTTTTTTTTTCCTAACACAGCCTCTAAACTCATACAGTCATTTTCATCAACTTTCAGTCAAAGAGCAAGTGGTTCTAGACAGCGGCAGCGGCAGCAACAACAACACCAAGAGGAAAAGAGAAAGCCGCAGATTGTATCAGCAACGCTATCCGCATCAGTGGTGACTATGTCGCTCTCTGACTTTGATGAATTGCTAGCAAATGATTTTGCCCTTGTAATTGTGCACAATCCTGATCTGAAGCCAAAGCAGCTCGAAATTGCACTTCAGGCGACGTATGGCAACACTAGCTCCTTTGAGTCCTACGCACTCCATAACGGCAACGCCGCAAGTGTTGTGGAGTTCTCTGAGACGGCCGCGGCTTCCACGTGCTTCCGTGACATCGCCACGTACACCAGCTCTTTGAGCGGCGGCGGACTATCCCAGAACGCGACCACACAGAAGGAAAGCTTGTGCTTTTACTCTGTCGGCTGGCTTAGCGAAAACGAGATACATCGTTTTGAGAGTCTCCCATATGTGAAGGGCCGAAACGTGAAGCTTCCACGGGTAGAGACCTCTGTGACACCAGCTCCTCCCGCACGCAAGGAGTATCTCCTGATTTTACTTTGTCGTGCCCCTGCCAGTGAGTGGGCGTCTATTGCGGAGTTTTGCTCTCGTACCGCCGCACAGGTTCTTCAAGATGAAGTGGAGGGAGGACGCATTTTTGCCGAATTCAATCGGGAGGATGAACAGGAGCAGTGCCGCGAGGGTTTACTCTCCAGCTTTGCTTCGCTGCTGACTCCATCTGACGTCTCGTACTCTGACCAGCGCAGCTTTGAGCTCGCTATGCAGAGAAGAGCAGGGGTCCAGAAAAATAGGAGTGCAGCAGCTGCGCGCGGGTACGAAAACTCCAGACGTATCATTCACGCTCCCTGCTGTGCGGCGCACACGCACTAGTATCTGTTTTTTTTTTTTTTTTTTCACTATTGTACGCTGCTGCGTATGCGCGTGGTATTTTTGTGCATGCTGAATGACCGTGTTCTTTTTTCTTTCCCTGGTGGTAAGAGGAAGAGTGTATTCGGTAGCCTTGAGGTCCTTGTATTTACATTTTCATTTACATTTGTATTATTATTATTATTATTATTTTTTTTGTTTTGCCCCGCTCTCTCCTTACGTTGTTCTTGCTGACGAGGTGCGGTGGAACAGTATGTTTTGTGCAGTCACACGCTCATCGCTATTTCCACCGTCGTCGCTATCTTTCCCTCCTCTTTCCTTCCCTGTAGAAAATTACCGTAATTTGCCGGTCATCACTCCACCGCTCACAGCCTCCTCTATATTTCCTCTGTGCCCCAGCTCACCCCCATCCACACGGTCTTTGTGAAAGTCATTCCCCATCGCCATGTCCCTCCCCATCATCGACATCTCTCCGTTGTTTAACGACAACAAGGAGAAGCTCATGGAGGTGGCGCACCAGATCGACGACGCGTGCCGCACGTGGGGCTTCTTCTACATTGTCGGCCACGGCATCCCCAAGGAGCGGATGGCGAAGCTGACGCAGGTCGCCCGCGACTTCTTCGCCCTTCCGGCGGAGGAGAAGCTCAAGATTGACCTCACCAAGTCCAAGAACCACCGCGGCTACGGCACCTACGCAGCCGAGCAGCTGGACCCTGCGCTGCCGACGGACTGGAAGGAGACCTTCGACATGAGCTGCCACCTCCCCGAGGACCACCCCAGCGTCAAGGCCGGCAAGCCCCTGCGCGGCCCCAACAACCACCCCAACATCGAGGGGTGGGTGGAGCTGTTCGAGCAGCACTACAAGGACATGCAGCAGATGGCCCTCCAGCTGCTGCGCGCGCTCGCGCTCGCCATCAAGGCGGACGAGGACTTTCTTGTCTCCAAGTTTCACGAGCCCCTCAGCGTCTTCCGCATGATCCACTACCCCGCCCTCCCCGAGGAGAAGGGCCGCGTGGTCTGCGGCGAGCACACCGACTACGGCATCGTGACGCTGCTCTACCAGGCCGACACCTCCGGCCTGCAGGTGCGCAACCTCAAGGGCGAGTGGATGGACGCCCCGATCGTCCCCGAGAGCTTCGTGGTGAACATCGGCGACATGATGGCCATGTGGAGCAACGACCGCTACCGCAGCACGCCCCACCGCGTCCTCAACTCGGGCGTCGACCGCATCTCGATGCCCTTCTTCGCGGAGCCCAACCCCGAGGTCGAGATCACGTGCCTCCCCAACTGCTCCGACGAGCAGAACCCCGCCAAGTACCCGCCCGTGATCGCCGCCGACTGGCTGCAGAAGCGCTTCAAGCAGACCTACGCGTACCGCAAGAACATGTAAGCAAAAAGCAACAACAGCAGCGCTTCTTTTGCCATGCCGGACGCATACACACACACAAAAAAGATCATCTGTTTCCAGACTCGGAACAACAAAAACGAAATATATGAGTTTAGTCCAGTGATGACGGAAAAAGAAATAAGCACCAAGGAAAAAAAAATAAAGGTAAATGGAGCTGAGGCACATGCGCGTGCAAGCACACGCCAGTGATCCCAAGATATAACAAGTAGGCCTTACATCACGAAATGCAACACCTACTTTGACATTGGCGTTTCTCTTTCACCCCCACCGGATCACACCTCACTTCATCTTCTTTCTCGCTCACCTCACCTCGCCAAGTGCGTCAATCATCACGCCCTCCCACTCGCCTCAGGTGTGCCACTTAGCTGACAGCGTTTCCTGTGTGCGCTTTTCCTAACATCTCTGTGACCTTTGGTTTTCTTTTTTTCCTTTAAACATTCTCCCCCCCTTATCTTTGATCAAAAATCATTTGCTTTCTCATCCACCCCTTCCCCCCCCAGCACTCTTTGTTGATTTCGAGTGTTCTTCTTTTTCTTTTCCTACCCACCGTTGATTTATTAGTTGATTTTCGTTACGATTAATGTTTCTTTTTTCTTGCCATTTTTTGTTTTGTCAAAAAAGAAAGGTAAGCTGCAAGCGCGTCCCAGCTGCGACGGGAGCCAACTTTCTTTTCTTTCTTTCCTTTTGCGCGCCTTCTGCCTCACAAGTACTGCCTTTCATCTCTCTTCGTTTTCATCTCTCTGAAGCACCACTCAACTGGCATTGATGATATTTGATGGCAAGGTGCGTGCACATCGTCCACTCTTTCTAATTTCCTCCTTCTTCTTTCTTGTTTTTTTCTTTCTTTCTTCTTTCATGTGGCGCCTTCTGCCCATTTTGATTTCATCTGCTTTCTTTCCATTCGTTCCCACGGGAGCCGAGCGCGACAGAAAGAGATAACACCACAGAAGACGTCTCCGGAATGAAAAAAGAAAGGAAGATAAGGATATATAAATAGAAGAGAGAGGAGAGAGCGAAAAAAGAGGAATCGAAATCGAGAAGTGAAGAGCTGCTGTGACAAACTCACATCATCTTTACGTTAGCCGCTCATATGCGATGCTGTTTGAAGAAAGCGCAACCTTTTAAAAACTTCTTTTTTTACATTTTAAAAAAACACTCTTTTTCAAAAAATATCTTTTTCAATTGATTTCATGCTTACGTGTTGTTTTTCTTCGTTTATTTATATTTTATTCATATAACATTCATCCTTTTCCCTTATTATTTATTATTATTATTATTATTTCTGTTTTTTTTTTTTTAAACTGACAACTCGTTGTCTTCTTTCCTCACTGTTGTTGAAGGTAAATTGAATCTCTCCCTTCCTACTGTTCTTTTTTTTCCCTGGCTTTTCGATGAGCCTTCTTTTTT
This sequence comes from Kentomonas sorsogonicus, assembly GCA_030347455.1. NCBI lineage: Eukaryota > Euglenozoa > Kinetoplastea > Trypanosomatida > Trypanosomatidae > Kentomonas > Kentomonas sorsogonicus. The sequence continues at coordinate 25,132 of JAQOSZ010000304.1, forward strand.
TTGGGGGTATCTGCTTGACCTGCCCTGTTATTGCCACGCGCGTTCTCATTCCCCATGTTGTTGGCTATTGTAGTTGTCCGTGACGCGTTTTTTTTTCCCCCTCCCCTCCCTTCGCTGAATGAATGAAGACTCCTCAATTTCTACATGCCCCAATGCCATGTGTACTGCACCATCGCCTGAGTTCCCCCACTCCCCCCTTACGCCTACCCTTCAGAACTGCCCACGTTTCATTCGCAAAGGAAAAGAAAAAAATAGAAACGGCAAGAGAGAGGGAAGCTCCGCACCCATGACATACCATAACGTTGCTCTCGTCTCGGACTTCTTTTTCCCGGGTTTTGGCGGCGTTGAGGTGCACATTTACAATGTTGCCCAGTGCCTGATGCGCCGCGGTCACAAGATCATTATCATCACCAGAGCCTACGGCGATCGCGTCGGGGTGCGCTACTACACCAACGGTATGAAGGTGTACTACCTGCCGGTGCTGGCCGCGAAGCTGCCCCCGGGCTCGGTGACCCTGCCGTCGTGGTACGCCCTGCTGCCGCTGCTGCGCACCATCTTCATTCGCGAGAGGATCACGGTGGTGCACGGGCACCAGACCACCTCGAATCTGTGCCACGACGCACTGTTCCACGCGGGGTCGATGGGCATCAAGACGTGCTTCACCGACCACTCGCTCTTCGGCTTTGCCGACGCGGCCGTCGATTCACATCAACAAGGTGCTCGAGTGGAGTCTCCGGACGGTCGACCAGGTGATCTGCGTCAGCAACACCTCGCGCGAGAACACGGTGCTGCGCGCCCACCTGAACCCCGAGCGCGTGAGCGTCATCCCCAACGCGACGGACACCTCCGTCTTCACGCCGCCGGAGGACATGAAGTACAAGTCGTGGGCGTCGCGCATCGACTCGGAGGGCCTGACAATCGTCGTCATCACCCGGCTGGTGTACCGGAAAGGGTCCGATCTGTTCGTCGACGTCATTCCGGAGATCTGCCGGCGGCATCCCGACATCAACTGGGTCATCGGCGGCGACGGCCCGCGCCGCTCCCAGCTGGACCAAATGATCGAGAAGAACAACCTCATGGGTAGGGTGAAGATGCTGGGCGCGCTGAAGCACACCGAGGTGCGTGGGGTGCTGAACCAGGGCCAGATCTTCCTCAACTGCAGCCTCACCGAGGCCTTCTGCATCGCTCTCATTGAGGCGTCCTCGTGCGGTCTTCTCGGCGTCTCCACCCGCGTCGGCGGAGTGCCGGAGAATTTTGCCGCCGAACATGCTGCTGCTGGCGGAGCCGGACCCCGCGTCGATTGTGCTGGCACTGGAGGAGGCCATCGCGCAGGTGCCGCACCTCTCCCCGTGGGAGCTGCACGAGAACTGCCGCCGCTTCTACAGCTGGGACTGGGTGGCGGAGCGGACGGAGCGGGTCTACGACCGTATCATGGAGACCCCCACTCTCTCGCTCTACGAGAGGCTGGTCAACTACTCCTGCCTCGGGCCCCTCTTCGGCATTCTCTGCTGGCTGCTGTGCGTCTCCGACTGGGCGGTGCTCAAATTCCTCGAGTACGTGTTTCCCGAGGAGCTCATCGACATCGCCCCGGACTTTCCCATGAATCTGTACACGCGCAACAAGGAGAAGATAGTAAAAATGACCAAGCCCAGCGCTGCCTCGTGACGTTTGCGTCTCCTGCCGTGTGAGTCTCCCCTCCCTTCCCTCCCTTTCTCTCTCTCTCTCTCTCTGTCTCTGCGCCACAGCTTGCTGAGAGAGAGAGAGAGAGAGAGAGAGAGAGAGAGAGAGAAGAAGAATCGAAACTCTCGCGCACCGCTCTTTCTTTCCCTTCATTCCTCTTTCTCTCTCTCATGAGCTGTCAACTTTTCTCACTTGTTTGCTTTCTGTTGCTAGAAAAAAGTACTGCTCTACTTGATGTCTTCTTCATTCATGCTGCTGCTGCCATCATCACATTCACCTTCTCATGAATGATGTGTACTAACGAGACGTATGACGATGCGACGTGGCGCGTGACAGTCGAATTTATCTTCTCTTTTGCTCACTCGACTCCTCTCTTCTTTCCCATTTGATCCTCTTCTCGTCATATCAAGCAGCAGTTTCAACCCGCCTCCCCCTCCTTTTCCTTTTTTCATTTCTTGCTCATTCAGCTACTCATCCAGTTATTCACTCATTCTACTCTCTCTTTTTCTCTTTCTCTTTCTCTTTTATTTTTTTCCTTTCTCATAACTACTCCTTCTTTGAATTCACCCCAATCCGCTTAAATTATCTCCTGTAACTTTTGGACACAAAACAACGACTGCAAAATCTGAACAGTACTCAACGACAAAAAAAAAAAAAGAAGAAAGAAAATATGGCTGAAGCGCGTCCTGAGAGGTACTCCTCGAACCCGAAGGAGTTTCCCGTGGACAAGGTCCCGAATTACATCATCAAGATGAAGAACGGGCACTTTCACTTTTACATGCGGGAGCCCGACGCGGGCCGCAACTACCTGTGGTACATGTCCGACGTCAAGTGCGGCAGCGTGGCGGAGCTGGAGGAGGCGATGCGGGTGCCCGGCCGCCGGTGGTTTGCCAACGACAAGGATGCGTACAAGCTTCAGCTGAAGACCGGCGCCAGCACCACCGACGGCGAGCCGTACGTGTGTCTGCGCAACATTCGCAACTGGGACCAGTACTACTACGGCAAGCGCCACGCCGACCCGCCGCCCGAGAAGACCATGATCGTGGTGACCGTCGCTGAGCTGTTTCTCAAGAGCGCGCTGCACCAGAAGCGCCTCGTGCGCATTCTCATCGACCAGATGAAGCGCGTCGTCGACAACACCCACGTCTTCCGCTGCGGCAACACCATGATCGAGATCCGCAAGACGATGCCGACGCCGGAGCAAATGGACCTGCTGGCGCTGCTGCCGGGCATCGCCAAGATTTATGAAGGCGTGCACCACGAGAGCGGCGGCGACCCGCGCGGGGCGTGCATCCGCGACGGCGCCGGCGGCGTCCCGATCGTCCCCGAGCAGCGCGCGCTGACACTGATGAGCGGCGGCATCGACAGCCCCGTCGCGGCCTACTGCATGATGACGCGCGGCTGCCACGTCAGCGGCATCCACTTCCTCAACAGCACCAACGACACCGCCGCGGTGATGGCCAAGAACCGCCTCATCTGCCAGAAGCTCGCGAGGGTCCAGGGCCGCTTCGAGATGTACTACGTCGACATCAGCAAGCTGCAGTCCCAGATCGTCGCGCAGGTGCCCAACCTGAACCGCACCCTCATCTACAAGTGGTTCATGCTCTCGCTCGCCGCCGGCTTCGACGAGTCGCTCTTCGTGGTGACCGGCGACTCGGCCGGGCAGGTGGCGTCGCAGACGGTGCACAACATCAGCACGCTCTACCCCACCATCCGCAAGGCTGTCATCTCGCCGCTCATCGGCATGTCCAAGGCGGCCATCATGGCCATCGCCCACACCATCGGCACCTTCCAGTACTCCATCCAGGAGGGCGCCGACTGCTGCCAGTACATGATGTGCAAGACCGGCGCCAACCTCTGCATCGGCCGCCGCTCCCTCGAGGCGTGCGTGCGGCGCATCACGCTGAGCCCGCTCCCGGTGCAGCGCGAGGTGTTCCGCAACGGGGAGCTCGTCGAGACGACGCAGTTCACCTTCACCCCGTCCGGCGGCCTGCGCAGCGCCGAGGACGACGGCAAGGTGAAGCCGGCCACCAAGGACGCCGCCGCGCCCGAGGAGGACGTGGTCTACTTTGACGCGGCCGCCGGCACCAAGATGGCCGAGTCGGTGCGCATCGCGATGATGCACGCGCCGGAGGGGAACCCGAACAGCATGCACCAGAGCGGCCGCGAGGCGCGCATGGCCGTGGAGCAGGCCCGCAGCGAGCTGGCGCGCGTGATGGGGGTCCCGGCGACGGACATCATTCTTCACCAGCGGCGGCACCGAATCGAACAACATCGCGCTGCACGGCTACCGCGTGGTGCGCGACGCGTGGTCGCACGCCTCCACGAGCGAGAACGAGGCCGCCGTCGCCGCCGACGCCGTGACGGTGCGCGTCGTCGACCTCGTGAACCACGAGACGGGCAGCGTCGCGCCGGAGCTGAGGCGGCCGCCGGGCGGGCGGCTGCACCTCGACGCCTCGCAGGCGCTCACCAAGATCGATTTCAGCAAGCTGGACCTGAGCGAGGTCGACTCGATCACCGTCACGGCGCACAAGATCAACGGCCCCGTCGGCGCCGGCGCCGTCTATTTGCGCGGCCTCGAGTGCCACCCGCTCTACAGCGGCGGCTCGCAGGAGAAGGGCATCCGGCCGGGCACCGAGAACGTCCCCGCGATCGTCGGCTTCGCCGCGGCGCTGCGCCTCGACCGCAGCGCGTCGGTGCACCGCGAGATCGAGGCGTACATGGTCGAGGAGCTGCAGAGCCTCGGCTGCGACATCAACCGGCGCGGCGAGACGAGCGGCTACATTGTGCACGCGACGCTCCCCGAGGGCTTCGTCAACACCGACGTCGTGACGCGCCTCTCCACGCAGTACCACGTCGAGATTGGGACGGGGTCCGCCTGCAAGACGGGCGAGGTCAACACCACCGTCTACGACACCCTCGGGAAGAAGCCGGAGCCGAAGCGCTCGATCCGCATCAGCTGGGACTCCTTCGCGACCATGCTCGACGCGGAGAAGGTTGTCGAGGCGCTCGGCAAGGTGCTGCGCTCCAACAAGAGCAACAAGTAGTGGAAATGAATAATAATAATAATAAAAATGAATTTTTGAAAAACGACAACGACAACAATCACCAAGAACGATTAATCAAACAACCGGTAAAGGTGGTGTACTGCGTGCCAACACCGCGCTCCAGAGAGGTTTCATTCCCTCCTTTTCCTGCTTTACGGGGGTAACCACATCCTTCTTTTCTTTTTTTTTCTCTCTCTCCTATTTCTACGCCGCTTTTCGGTTTTATTTCTGTCTTTTCCACGAATTCTTCACGTATTGTTATCTTTTTAATCAATACTTTCTTGTATTCTTCTGCTGCTGAATGTGTTCACTTTTTTTTTTTTTAAATTTTATGTTTCTACTCCCCTAACCGTACAGTACAGATTTAAGTCTTTATTCTCCCCCCCCGCTATATTCTCTTCTTGTTTTTCATAACATGATTTTTTCGCTCTAACTTATTAAATTTTCTTTCCCGTCTTTTTTATAATTCATATCTTGTCTGATTTTTTTTCTATTTTCATAGTTCTTCCTTTTTATGTTTACGTTTTCGCTCGGGATATCTCAATGTGGGAGCTGCAAAGGAGAGAAAAAAAAGGAAAGCCTGATAGTACCCCTAACAAGCGGATTGGTACTTCTTTTACTGCTTCTTATGCATTCTCGAAAAAATAACAATAATAATATTGGAATCGATTCACCCATTGAGTGGTGCTAAGAAGTTGTGCCGCTCAAGGATGCAGTCTCGTGATAGCGACAGGAGCAACACACACAGAAATCAAGAGCACAGCTTTACAGATAAAGCTTCCGACTATGTGATCGCCAAACGCCACCCCCGCCGTGCTTCTCCCTCCTGTGATCTTCCTTCTTTTTCCCCCCTCTCCACCCCACTCACCCACCGAACAAAGTTTCTGAGACGATCACTGACTCCTTGCGGTGCCGCCAGCAGTCGCCGCCATATGGTCAAGTCACCGCCTTTCGCCGCCATTCACAGGCTGTGCGGGGAGCTGTCGCAGGCGCAGGGGAGTGCGGCCCGAGTCGACCGCCTGCTCACGGACAGCGCGCGGCAGCGGGTGCTGGACAAGGACTCGCTGCTGCTCGTGCTGCAGAAGGTCGCCGTGACGCAGCGCGACTGGCGGACCGCGCTGCAGGTGCTGCAGAGCCCGGCGCTGCGCCAGCACCGTGTGCGTGTCGACCACAACGCGTGGAAGGTCGTCGAGCGCGGGTGCCCTTCCAAGGAGAGCGCCGCGGCGGCGCGACAGGTGCTTTCCACCATGTTTGGCGGCAAACCCTCGTCTCCCAAGTAAAGCGAATCAGCACTTGACAACTAGGTGCGCTTGCCTTTTTTTTTATTATTCGTGCTCTCTCTTGTATATTCTGCTTTGCTTCTCTCTTCTTTTTTTTTTCCCTGGTTCTTCTCCGGTTAGTGAAATCAACTGCGACATTTATCGATCCCCTTAACGATGTGCTCATTTTTGTATGCAACACACTTCTGTGTGTTTTTATTTGAAAATGCATGCGTCCTGTGGCGTTGTTCTTTACTGGTATCGAAGCAGGTCCACTTTTCTTCTCTTTCTCTCTATCATTCCTCTTTCACTGCTCAACAAGCGACCGCACACTGAAGCAGAAATTTTATTTACAGAAGAAGAAAGACACACACACACACCATTCAGACATTATTCCTGAATAGATTACATTCGCACATACACATAGACCTCGCTGGTATTTTTCAATACCACAGCTACTCGCAGAAGCCCCCCCCCCCAAAAAAAAAGAAGCTTTTCCCTTTTTTTCCCACCCCCACCTTCATCCCATGACCTTTCAGAAGAAAGGTTCCGGCGAGTGGGCGCAGTTCGCGCGCGCGCCTGTGCCGCGGGACTACCTGAACAAGGACCTCTACTTCCAGGTGCTGGAGTGCACGCAGACCAAAGGCAACCCGCACCCGACGCTCTCGACCGTGCGGCACGAGGAGGGGGTGCCGATTGTGCGGCTCTACGGCGTCACCAAGGAGGGCCACAGCGTGATGGTGCACTGCTACAACTACGAGCCCTACCTGTGGATCGCGTGCCCGACGGAGAGCTGGCTCCCCGTCAACTCGCAGGACCTGCTGCGGGAGCTGAACACCGAGCTTGGCGGGGCCGCGGTTCGGGTCGAGGTGCACGAGCGCCGCAGCCTCCTCTTCTACCAGGACGGCGGCATGTCGCCGCACCTCAAGATCGTCGTGCAGCTTCCGCAGCACATTCCCAAGCTGCGCACACTGCTCTCCGAGCGCGGCGTGCGGTGCGCCAGCGCGTGGAACGGCGCGCGGTGCTTCCAGACCTTCGAGAGCAACATCATCTTTCCGCTGCGCTTCCTTGTGGACAACGGTATCGGCGGGTGCAACTGGGCGACGGTGCCGCGCGGCACCTACGTGACCGCCTCGGCGGCGAGCTCGTGCTGCCAGATTGAGGTGTGCTGCTCCTACGAGAACTTCAAGAACCACGAGGCGGTCGGGGAGCATCTGTCCATCGCGCCGTTCCGCATCCACTCCCTCGATATTGAGTGCCAGGGCCGCAAGGGGCTGTTTCCCGAGCCGGAGCACGACCCTGTCATCCAGATCGCGAACCATGTCGTCGAGTACGGCCGCGACACCACCGCGCCGCTCGCCAAGACGATCTTCACACTCAAGAGCTGCGCGCCAATCGCCGGGGCGCAGGTCTTCTCGTATGACACGGAGGAGGAGATGCTGCTGGCGTGGGCCAACTTTATGAAGAGCGCCGACCCGGACATCTTTACCGGGTACAACATCTGCAACTTCGACTTTCCGTACTTGCTGAGCCGCGCGACGACGCTTAAGGTGAGCGACGCCTTCCACTACTGGGGCCGCCTCATCCATGAGCGCACCATCGCGCGCGACAAGAAGTTCCAGTCGAACCAGATGGGCAACCGCGAGTACAAGGAGCTGACGATGGAGGGGCGCATCGTGATGGACGCGATGGTGGTCATCCAGCGCGACTACAAGCTGCGCTCCTACTCGCTCAACGCGGTCTCGGGGCACTTTCTGGGCGAGCAGAAGGAGGACGTGCACCACTCGATCATCGCGGACCTGCAGAGCGGCGACGAGGAGACGCGCCGGCGGCTGGCCGTCTACTGCCTCAAGGACGCGTACCTCCCCATCAAGCTGCTCGACCGCCTCATGTGCATCGTCAACAACGTCGAGATGGCGCGCGTGACGGGGGTGCCGCTCGGCTGGCTGCTCGAGCGCGGGCAGCAGATCAAGGTCTTCTCGATGCTGCTGCGCCACTCGCAGAAGAAGGGACTCGTGGTGCCGGCCATGGACAACTTTGGGGGCGGCGACCGCGGCTACGAGGGCGCGACGGTGATCGAGCCGCTCAAGGGCTTCTACAACTGCCCCGTCGCGACGCTCGACTTTGCGTCGCTCTACCCGTCCATCATCATCGCGCACAACCTGTGCTACTCGACGCTGGTGCGCCGCGCCGACGTGGGCAAGTACCCGCAGGACATGCTCGACCGCACGCCCTCCGGCGACGTGTTCGTCAAGGCGAGCGTGTTCCCGGGAGTGCTGCCCGAGGTGCTGCAGGACCTCCTCGCTGCCCGCAAGAACGCGCGCGCGATGATGAAGGACGTCCCGCTGCACTCGCTCGAGTACAAGGTCCTCAACGGCCGCCAGCTCGCCCTGAAAGTGAGCGCCAACTCCGTCTACGGCTTCACCGGCGCGCAGCGGGGCAAGCTGCCGTGCCTCGAGATCTCCGCCTCGACCACCTCCTACGGCCGGCAGATGATCGAGCAGACCAAGAACCTTGTCGAGGAGCTGTACCCGGGCACCAAGGTGCTCTACGGCGACACCGACTCGGTCATGATCCAGTGCATCACCGACGAGAGGGCCCCCGACAAGGAGCGGCTCGAGGTGGCGATGAAGTTCGGCGAGGAGGCCGCCGCGCGCGTGTCGAGCCACTTTCTGCGACCGATCAAGCTCGAGTTCGAGAAGGTCTACTTCCCCTATCTGCTCATGAACAAGAAGCGCTACGCGGGCCTGCTGTGGACCAACACCGACAAGTACGACAAGCTGGACGCCAAGGGATCGAGACGGTGCGGCGCGACAACTGCCCGCTGGTCGCACGCATGGTCTCCGGCGTGCTCAACCGCATCCTCGTGCACCGCTCCGTGGAGAGCGCCGTCGAGTTCGTCAAGGGGACGATCAGCGACCTGCTGCTCAACCGCCTCGACATCTCCAACCTCGTCGTCACCAAGGCCTTCTCCAAGGCCGAGGACGAGTACGCCGGCGCGCAGGCGCACATCGCGCTGGTGAAGCGGATGCGCGAGCGCGACCCCGCCTCGGCGCCCAACATTGGCGACCGCGTCGCGTATGTGTTCATCAAGGCCCCCAAGGGCGCCAAGGCGTACGAGCGCAGCGAGGACCCCATCTACGTGCTCGACAACAACATCCCGATCGACACGCAGTACTACCTCGACCACCAGCTCGCGCCGCCCATCACCCGCATCTTCGAGGGCGTCCTTGACGACCCGACGGTGCTGCTCAAGGGCGACCACACGCGCCACATTGTCGTGACCGCGCCCAGCAAGAACGCCGGCGGGATGATGAAGTTCGTCAAGATCCAGCTGCAGTGCATCGCCTGCCGCGCCGGCATCCAGGACGGGGCGCTGTGCAAGAACTGCCAGGAGCTCGCCCCGGACGTGTACGGCCGCATCGTCGCCAAGCGCAACCACTACGAGGCCATCTACGCGCAGGTGTGGACGCAGTGCCAGCAGTGCCAGGGCTCGCTCAACCAGGAGGTCATCTGCTCCAGCCGCGACTGCCCCGTCTTCTACATGCGCAAAAAGGTCCAGAAGGACCTCGGGGAGCAGCAGACCCTCCTCGACCGATTCGGCGTCGTCGACGGTACGCACTTGGTATACTGTCGTCACTATTATTTTCAATATCTCTCTCTCTCTCTCTCTCTCTCTTTCTGTTTGTTTTTCCCTTTTTTCTCTGCTTTTTTGCTGCTTTCTTCTTGTTGCAGTAATGAAGATGATTCTACTCGCATACAGGCTCCATAGATTGTTCTGAAAAGAAAAGGGTCCAGTTTTGACCGCTGCCACAAACCTTTCATTCTCCTTTTTTTTTTATAATACATAGATAATCACGCGAAATTATCCATCGTTTCCTCCTTTTTTTTTCTCTGTTTGCTTGCTCCGTCGGAGGGCAGCGTGACGTCTTCCCCATTCGAAAGCGGAACACTCGTGACGCACGCACTGCCGAACGTCTGCCCCCCTTTTTTCTCGATCTTCTGTTGCTAAAATAACAACAGCACGAAAACTGATTTTTGATAATGCTAAGGATGATAATGACATCATCATCATCCACAGCTAGTGACAATCGTACAGCTCATAATAATATATATATTCAAAAATGGAGCCACAGAGTTGGTTTTTTTTTTTCGAGTAAGACTAAGATCGAACTGTCTACTGTCTACATGAACGCACAGGTGCCCATCATGATTGCCATTCGACCTCTCTCTCTCTTGTCTTTGCCGCCCTTTCCTTTTCTACAACCCTTCCCCTTCTCTCTCTCTCCCCACTTCCTCTCTCAGCAGCAATCACCAACGCAGTGTATTTCTACACGCCCACCCACATACCCACACGTAGCATAGATACAATCCCCCGCCTCTCTCTCTCTCTCTTTTTCTCTTTGCCGACAGAACACGTTTCGTTTAAAAATAGTGAGAGAAGGTAACACTTTGAGTGAGCGAGAAGCAGTAACCATCCCCCCCTCCCCTCCCCCTTCCCCCTCCCATACACACACGCACACCTCGCATAATAACACCATGACCGTGACGGCAGGAGGCACGTCGTCAGCCTCTCCGCCGCCCCCGCAGCAGCGGCAGCGGCGCGTGCGGCAGCGGCAGGACCTGTCGACGCTCCCAAAGCTGGACCGCGACATGGCCGACATGTCCGCCGACGACCTCTACGAGCAGACGCTGCTGGGCCACGTGCGCGCCGGCACGAACCCCAACGCCCCGGAGGAGGTGGAGCTCTTCGAGGGCTACGTCGAGCCCAGCTTCGACCCGGTACAGGCGGCCAAGGTGGCGGCGGCGCACCGCGAGGCCATGTCGGACATCTACCGCGAGCGGGAGGAGATCATCCGCACGCTGCGCGCCTCCGAGGAGCACCGCGCGCTGCCGCCGTTTGATCAGCTGCTGCAGGAGACGGAGTACTACACGGGAATGCGGGAGTGGAAGCCGGAGAGCGGCCGCCAGCGCAGCAGCCGGCTCTTCCAGCGCGGCGCCGGGCGCGGGGCCGGCGGCAGTGGCAGTGGCAGTGGTGGCAGTGGCGGCAAGGACGGCGGCGACTCGATCGACGTGAGTGCGCTGCACCTGACGGAGACGCCGTCGTACATCAAGGGGAAGCTGCGCCCGTACCAGCTGGAGGGCGTCAACTGGCTGCTCGGGCTCTTCTCGCGCGGCGTCAACGGCATTCTGGCGGACGAGATGGGCCTCGGCAAGACCTTCCAGACCATCGCCACCATCTCGTACCTCAAGTTCACCGTCGGGATGCCCGGGCCACACCTCGTCGTGTGCCCCAAGTCGGTGATGGGCAACTGGTACCGCGAGGTGAAGCACTGGTGCCCCGCCCTCTCCGTCTACAAGTTCCACGCCGCCTCGGACGTGCGGCCGAACATTATCAAGGCGCACCTGAAGCCGTACGACCACCTGCGCTACGACGTGATCATCACGACCTTTGAGATGGTCATGGACGAGATCGCGACCTTCAAGCGCATCGCCTGGCAGTACCTGATCGTCGACGAGGCGCACAAGCTCAAGAACGAGGAGGGCCGCGCGCACACGGCGCTCAACTCCCTCAGCACATTCCACCGCCTCATCATCACCGGGACGCCGCTGCAGAACAACCTCAAGGAGCTGTGGGCGCTGCTTCACTTTCTCGCGCCGCACCTCTTCAGCGAGTCCGAGTACTTTGACAAGTGGTTCGACACCGCCGCCGGGCAGCAGGACGAGAACGTCATGGCGAACATGCACAAGATTCTGTCGCCGCTGATGATCCGGCGGCTCAAGGCGGACGTCAACACGGGCATCCCCCCCAAGAAGGAGATCTACGTGTCGTGCCAGCTGACCAAGAAGCAGCGCGAGTGGTACATGAGCGTGCTGGCCAAGGACGCGGAGGTGCTCAACAAGGGCTCCGGCGCGACCTCGCGGCTGTCCAACGTGCTGATGAGCCTCCGCAAGGTGATCAACCACCCGTACATGATGGAGGGCGGCGAGGAGGGCCCGCCGTTTGTGACGGACGAGCGCATCGTGCGGTTCAGCGGCAAGATGATCATCCTGGACATGCTGCTGCGGCGCCTCAAGGGTGACGTCGCGGGGCGCCACAAGGTGCTCATCTTCTCGCAGTTCACCTCGATGCTGGACATTCTCGAGGACTACCTCGCCATGCGCGGCCACAAGTACTGCCGCATCGACGGAGGCACCTCCGGCTACGAGCGCGACACGCAGATGGCCGCCTTCAACTCCCCGACCAGCGAGTACTTTGTCTTCTTGCTCTCGACGCGCTCCGGCGGCCTCGGCATCAACCTGCAGGCCGCGAACCACGTCGTCATCTACGACAGCGACTGGAACCCGCAGATGGACCTGCAGGCGCAGGACCGCGCGCACCGCATCGGGCAGAAGCGCAGCGTCCGCATCTACCGCTTCGTCTGCGACGGCACCGTCGAGGAGAAGATCTACCGCCGCGCCCTCAAGAAGCTGTACCTGGACGCGGTGGTGGTGCAGCAGGGGCGGCTGCAGTCCAAGTCGGCCGGCCAGGTCTCCAAGGAGGAGCTGCTTGCGATGATCAAGTTCGGCGCGGAGGAGATCTTCCACTCGCGGCAGGAGGACGTGACGGAGGCCGATATCGATCGTCTTCTCCACGAGGGCGAGTCCAAGTCGAGCGAGCTGACCAACGAGGCGAAGCAGCAGGTGCAGATGTCGCTCGCGAGCTTCCAGCTGGGGGCGGAGGAGGCCAACATCTACGACTTCGAGGGCGTCAGCTACAAGTCCGGCGTCGAGTCGCGGATGCTGCACCTGGAGCTGCCCGAGCCGGTGGCGCAGGACGAGCTGCACGCGCAGTGCTCCGTCTACGGCGAGGTGATCAAAACGGTGCTGCACCCCAACCTCAAGGAGGCCCTCGTCTACTTCCGCTCGACCGCCGGCGCGGTGGAGGCCAAGGCGTCGCTGCCGTACGAGTCCTACTTCGCCTCCCGCGAGGGGCAGACGGTCGTCACCAGCGACATGATCACCGAGTGCCTCGGCGGCCCCGGGGAGAAGCTCGGCCGCGGCCACCGCGTGCGGGAGCCGACGCAGTTCTACTCGGAGGCGGAGGTGGAGCGGATGCAGAGCCGCGTGGTGAAGGGGCCGCCGCTGAAGCTTCCCAAGGAGCCGCGCTACCCGCCGCACCAGCTCTTCAACATGAAGCGCCTGCTAGAGCTCCACAAGACGGAGGTCGCGCTGCTCGTGCGCAACTGGGAGGCGCAGAACGCGCGCCGCGAGAGGCGCGCCGAGGCGGAGGCGTCGTCGCGGGCGCAGGCGGCGGCGGAGGCGGAGGCGGCGCCAAGGAGACGACGACAACAAGGGCAAAGGCGGCGAGGAGGCAGGCCGAGGAGGAGGAGGAAGAGGAGGAGACGCTGACGGAGGTGGAGCTGGAGGAGCGGGAGCGGCTGCTGGCGGAGGGCTTCCCCAACTGGACGTACGCCGAGTACCGCGCGCTGCGCACGGCGCTCACCGCCGGCGGCGTGGACGTGAGCGACTACGAGGCGCAGTGGCGCGCCGTCACCGCCGCGACGCCGCCCGACGCGGCGCCCAAGACGGTCGGTGAGGTGCGCGACTATCTGACGGCGCTGCTGGAGCGCGGCGAGCAGTACATCGGGAACTTTGCCAACTTTGAGAAGGTGCTGCGCAAGGCGCAGCAGAAGCGGCGGGAGGAGGAGCTGCTGCGGCGCGCGGCGCTGTGGAAGGTCGACACGTGCGCGGACCCCGAGGTGCACCTCAGCTTCCGCTGCCGGCAGCACAACGCGGCACTCGACCGGGACATTTTCCTGCGCAGCTACGAGAGCGGCTTCGACAAGGACGCCTTCGACCCGCAGCAGGTGCGCCTGCAGCCCAGCAACCGCTTCGACGTATGGTGCCAGACGCGGCCCGCCGCCTACTTCCGCCACCGCCTGCAGACGCTGCTGGTGTCCGCGCGGCAGGAGTGGCGGCGCGCCCACGACGGCGACGACGACGACGGCGACGACGACGGCCCCGATGAGGAGACGCGGCCCCGCCGTCGCCTTCGCGGGGAGTAGGGAGGAGGATGGGGGGGGGATGGTGAGAACCTTTTCCGTCTTTCCTTACTTCCAGAGAGATGGAGAGGGATAGACTGTTTTTTTCCCCCCATCTTTCTCTCTTGCTCTCCTCTCTCTCTCCTGAAAGATTCGAGTAAACAACTTCGGTTCCTTACTCTCTGTCTTATTGCTGCTCATTTTTTTTTTTTTAAACGTTACCAGGACACCTTCTCTTGCTTTATTTCTCGCGTTTTTCCAGTAACGCATCTCTTCTCCCCCTCCCCCCCATTCGCACTCATAACAACAGACATAGAGTTAACAGCATCGCATAGACGTTTACATCTTTAAAGAAATGTTTAAGCACCTTTTTTTTTCTTCCTCTCCGTATACATACTACGATTGGCACGCCAGATTCGCATTTCGCTGTTCATTTTAAAAGATCTAAAGAAGAAAAATCTATGTGATTGTTTTCCGAAGTTGATGTACTACTGCGCACCCGCTTCCCTCTTCTTTGGCCATGCCAATGGATGCTGCACATGGCGCGCGCTCCTGAACTTTTCTCATGTTGCTCTATGTGTTTCGCTCACCATCCGATCTTTGCGTGCTACAGCTACTACAATTGAGAGGTAGTTTTTGCGAGTTTTTGACGTTTTCCCATTTCTCTGTATGCATTTCCAACGTCATTTATCACACTCTCTCTCTCTTCTCTCTCTCTCTCTCTCTATACCTGTCTGCGCCTTTTTTTTCAAATAATGAACAGGAATTCAAGTATAGGGTTACTCCATTTTTTTTCCTCTGTCATCTTGTAACATACGTATAGAAGAAGTCAAATCCTATTACACTTTTTTGTATTCATCCACTCTCTTCTTCACCCTCTTTCTGTTCTCATTTCGCCCGCCCATCCGACCCTTTGAAAAAGTCTGGAGAGCGTCCGAAATTCACATATTTTCGTTACACATACACTAAAAGCAAAATCTGCAGCTGCACACCATACATCGATTAGACTGCATAAAGACACCCACTCACACACGCACATAAAAGGAAAGTTGTAGATCATCTATTCACCGAAGACTAAGTTTGTCTTCGCCTTCTTCTCCCTCATTTTTACTCACCTTTTCGCTCTCTCTCTTTTCTCTCTCTCTCTCTTACCTCGCCTCCCCACCCCTTCTTTCCTCTCTTGTTATTGTAAGCCTGTCCTCCCCAGCACCCATCATCTTATACACACCCGCACGCGTGACCGATCCAGTCATGAGCAAAGCCAAGACGAAGAAGATCATCGGCGGGAACATTGAAATAGGCCACGTCCTCGGCTCCGGGGGCTTCGGCAAGGTCTACTTTGGCTATGACATCAAGAACAAGCGCAAGGTGGCGGTGAAGATGATCGACAAGGAGCTGGTGCGCAACAACGGCATCCAGCAGTACGTGGAGCGCGAAATCGAGATGATGCGGAAGATCAAGAACCCCCACATTGTGTGTCTTCTCTCCGCCATCGAGACCTCGTCGGCGTACAACCTCGTGATGGAGCTCGCGCCCAACGGGGAGCTCTTCGACAAAATTGTCGACTCGCAGCGCTTTGATGAGAAGACGGCGCGCAACTACTTCCAGCAGCTCATCTGCGCCGTGCACTACTGCCACCGCAAGAACATTGTGCACCGCGACCTCAAGGCGGAGAATCTGCTGCTGGCGGAGGACAACACGCTCAAGGTGTGCGACTTTGGGCTCTCGCGCTACACAAAGGAGGGCAAGTTCCAAGACAACGAGGTACTCTTCACGTCGCTGGCCGGCAGCATCGACTACCAGGCTCCGGAGGTGCTCAAGGAGCGCGGCTACGAGGGCAGCGCGTGCGACATGTGGAGCTGCGGCTGCATTCTCTTCTTCATGCTCTGCGGCTACCTCCCCTTCACCGACCGCTCCGACGGCCTCACGCGCAAGCGCATTCTCAGCTGCCAGTACAACAAGCGCAACCGCTACCTCTCCGCCGGCGCCGCGGACCTCATCGAAAAACTGCTCGAGCGCGACCCAACGAAGCGGCTGACGACGCAGGACGTGATCAACCACCCGTGGTTCCAGGTGGACCTCGACCCCGGCATGTTCCCCTCCGGCGCCGTGCAGCCGACGCCGCAGAGCCCCACCTCGGGCGAGTTCATCCAGCGCGCCGTCACGCCGCAGGAGTCCGCCGACGCGCGCGGGTCTGCCTCGCCGTCCCTGTCGCCGACGGCGCAGCTGGGGGACGACCTGCGACAGGTCTTCAGCAACTGCAACGTCTCCGGGGACGGCTTCCTCAACCGCCGCGAGGTGCGCGACGCGCTGATCAAGCTCAACAACGACTCAGCGGTGACCGACGCGGAGCTGGACAGCTTCATGAGCAACTTCCAGCTGGACGCGGAGGGGCGGGTGACGGAGGAGCAGTTTGTGCTCGGGTGGACGCAGCACCAGAACACGCTCGGCAAAAAGTACGACGTGAGCCGCATGATGAACCTCTTCCACTACGACCTCGAGAAGGAGTTTTTGGCGGAGCTGCGCAAGGCCTTCGACGACATCGACACGGAGCACACGGGCGTCATCACGACGGAGAACATGCGGAGCCTCAACGTCGGCCTCTCCGACGGCGAGATCCAGCAGCTCTTCGACGCCATCGACCCCGAGCACAAGGGCGTCGGCTCCATCACCTTTGAGCACTTTGTCGACCTCTGCGCCAAGTACGACCTCCTCAAGAACCACCCCCTGGCCATCCGCCTGCGCCGGCTCGAGACCATCTTTGAGCTGACCGAGCACACCTCCTTCAAGGCGTACCTCAACACGGGCTACACCGTCGCGGGGACCCCCGAGATCATCAAGACACAGCTGATGCTCAAGCAGAAGCAGGTCGACATTGAGTTCCAGGAGAGCGACACCGCCGGCTTTTTGTACGGCACCCGCACCGAGGGGGGCAAAAAAACGCTGCAGGTCGGCCTCAAGCTGCAGCCGGCGGTCGCCGGGTACACCAAGGTGATGGCGTACCGCATCGGCGGTAAGACCCCCGACTTTCACGCGTGGTTCCTTAGCCTGCGCAAGCTGCTCAAGGAGGAGCTGCTGCGGTGCGAGGAGGACACCGCCGTGAAGGGGGAGCCGGAGCTCATGTAGCAACACACACGTATCGTATCGTATCGTCTGCAGCCGCGCCACCAGCAGCAGCACCGGACCAACAACAACAGCGGGAAGGAGAGGAGGAGGAGGACGGAGCCGAGAGCATGCGGAGGAGGGCTCATAATAGTGATCGTCGTAATATTAATAGTAGTAGCAGTACTTGTGCTCTTTGAGTATCAGTATCAGGGGGCTCTGCGGGGAGATTCAACAAGGAGAGAAGGAAAACAACAACAACAACAGATGGAGCTTTCACGGAGTTGCAGAAACATTCGCACGAGGATGAGAGACGAACATACACGCTCTCTCAGCAAAAGGAGAGGAGAAACTAAAACAAAAAGCACAGCGCGCGAAGCTGCGGCGTGGCACCGTGGAGAGTGAATGAAAGAGCTCATACGATCATAGAAGGCATCGCGTTGCATGCTTTTTTCTTTGCCACTTCCGTATGGGAACGTTTTCTCAATTGGAAAAAAGAAGAAGAAAAGCAAACGAAGAATAATAGCGACGAATGTCGTGCATGCTTTTAATCAACGTTTTTTTTTCGCTTCTACCCACCACGCAAACGTTTTCATTCACTTCTTCCTCAATTTGCGTTGTGCCTTTTGAGTGTGTTTTTCTTTCGTAGTACACAACCGAAGTAAGCTCCTCATTGTTTCTTTTCCTTTTTCTCTTTTTATTTTTCTATCCCCGCATTGCTCCACGGCGGTCTCAGACATACTCATTTTATATGCTCGAGCGACCCTCGATTCTTACTATTAGTATTACCATTCTTATGTATTATTGTTATTATTCCGTACTATTGCTGTTTCTGTGTTCCTCTGCTTGCGAGTTTCCCCATATATATATATTTGCCTCTAATAAGCTCCACGCTGCTTCTTCTTTTAAAAACCACATCAAAGTTGACCGCTGTTTATTGATGTTGACTTTTTTTTTCTTTGACTCTCAATCTTCTTTTTTTTTTTTTGCACTATCTGCTTTTTTCCTTTGCCAATTTGCTTTCTTCTCCTTTGTATATCAGCATTCTGGCAGGTGACCATATCACTGCAATCACACACACACACACACACACACTCAAACGCTTATCTTTATCAAAATTATTATTCTACAACCTAATATTCAAACGTCCTCATACGACTACATCTCCTAATTTATTATATTCCCCCACTAATAAATGTCATCTCTGACACTTTTTTTTTATATATCTTCCTCCGTTTTTTTTTTCTTAAATATGATATTGGTGTTTGCTACCAATTGTTCTCTTCTCTCTCTTTTTTTTTGTTTTTTGCGCGCGTCCGCACGCAGACACACACACACGTACAAACATATTATCCCAATTCAGCGCGTGCTGAGAGAGAGAGAGAGAGAGAGAGCGGGTTTATTGTTACACACCATCGTATGCACGAAGAGAAAAAAAATGTAATTATGCTGAATACTTATCAATGGGCTGTTCATGGGGTGTGATAAACATTATTTGATCACCGCTGTCGCTCGTTGTGTATTAAAAAAAACAAAACAAACTTGTGTGTGGTCGCATCAGGTGTGCTGGTGCTAGTACGATTATTGCCTTGCAAACGTATATTTATGAGTGCAAAGACAAGTAAATGGCTGTAGAATGGACATGTGATTACCTCTCATATGATTCTTATTTATCACCCTGCTATTCAACTTGCTTTTTTTCCCCATTTCACTCTTTCTATTCCCAACTCTTTTTCGTTTCTCCCTTCGACCGGTATTCTTCAGAAGATCAGAAAAGTAGCGCCTGTTAGGAGCTATCATTCCCCTGCTGTTATTCGATTTTTTTGTTTTTCAATCAGCTCTGCAGAAGACTCTCGCCATTCATATTTAGCAACAGCAACAACAACAACAACAACAACAACAACAACAAAAAAACACAGAAAGGAGAAACATTAGAGGCAGAGAGAAAGACACATTCAACAGCACCACAGAAAGTCGTCCTCATCATTATCTGCTACAGTTCATCCAACCCTCACTTTGCTATATCTTCTCTCTCTCTCTCTCTCTCTCTCTCTCTCTCTCTCTCTCTCTCTCTCTCTCTCTCTCTCTCTTTCTCTCTTTTCACGTCAACTCTCTTGTGTGCCAGCGATGCGCAACGGCCGCCGGCTGCGCTCCACCACGACGCAGCGTGAGTACGCACTGACGCTGACGCCGGAGCGCCCGGTGCTCTCCAAGGACGAGCTGCGCAGCATCGACCGGTTCGTCGACTCAACGGCCGTGTCGGCGACACCGGCGTCGGGCCGCAAAGCTGCCACTACACAATGGCGGGGCGGCGACGCACTCGAGCCACATCCGCGCGCTGCCCTTCACGCCGGTGCCGGCCGGCGGCGACGAGCGGCTGAACATGGCCGTGAGCCCCATCGACCCTCGCGAGAGCGCCATTGACGTGCCTCTGCGCTTCGCCGCGCCCCCCGAGTACCACGCGCCCGAGCTGAGCGACCCGCCCAGCACGATGCCCCTCGCCCGCCGCGTCGTCGCGCTGCTCAAGGGCGCCGAGTCCGTCCCGATGACGTGGACGCGGCAGTCGGCCGCCGACGGCAGCGGCGCCGCCGCGCCCGGCGGCCCCTCCGCCACCGCGGAGATTCGGGCGCTCAAGGATGCCGAGACGCGCGCGCAGGCGGCGGCGCGCAGCGGCAACACCCAGCAGGTCTCGCGCCTCTTCACGCTGCTGGGGAGCCTGCACTACAACTACGGCAACGTGCGTCTGGCGGTGACGGCCTTCAGCAAGGCGCTCGAGGCGTTTCTCGCGCTCCCCGACGCGCGCGGCGCCGCCTACTGCCACAACGTCCTCGGCGTCTGTCATTTCCGCCTGGGCGAGTACAAGACGGCGCTGCTGCACCACAAGAAGCAGGAGAGCCTCGGCGGCGCCTACGGCCAGTGCGTCGCGCAGCTCAACCTGGGCGTGAGCTACAGCGCGCTGGGGGAGCTCGAGTTCGCGACGCAGGCCTTCGAGGACGGGCTCCTCAGCGCCAAGGCGTGCGGCGACAGCATGCTCGAGACGATCGCCGAGGGCAACCTCGGCCTCACGTGCCTGCGGCAGTCCAACATGCGCGGCGCGCAGGAGCACCTAGAGCAGTGCCTCGAGATGTGCAGCGTCGCCGGCGACAAGGGCGGCGCCGCCATCTGCCTGCTGCTGCTGGGCGAGGTCTACTCGCTCATCCACGACCACCAGCACGCCATCTTCTACTACGAGCACGCGTACCGCGTCGCGGGGGAGGCGGGCAGCGCCGACACCGTCGACATTGCGAGAGTCAGCGTTGGCATCGCGCGGGGCAACGCGGTGGTGCGGGAGGCGGTGCTGCGTCAGGCCGTGCAGATGGGAAAAAAGAACGACGTGCATTCCATCGTGAAGCTGCTCCCTTCCTAGCAGCCCCCGCCCGGCACTATAGTATTTACATCACAATCTTTTTTCTCTCCTTCCTTTTTGTATATGCACAGGCTTATTTTTGCTCATCTTGATGTACATGATGGTTCTACTACTTTTGCTTCTCGAAAATGTCTGCACCTGAATACAAATGAATCAGAATTACCAGTGATGATGCCGTTAATCGTTTTTTTTTCTTTCCCCTTTTGCTTCTGCACAGACTGCTCGCTCTCCAGCTAAAATAATGGTTTATGGTGGTACATCTCGTTATGAGATGGTATCTTTTCCTCTCAGTCTCGCACTTGCTTTACTCCTGCGCTGATGCGCGCTGACAAATGCTGCGGTATCTCGTATTCGTCCTCTTCTAACAAGATGCCATCTTCTGCTTTGACACCTTCTTTTCCATTCCCCGTGACCTCGTACGTCTTTTCGCGCTTACAATAATAGAAACAAGGAGAGAAAGAAAGAGAGAGAGAAAATACAATCGAAAGAAAAAGACAAAAAACATCCACTTCATCGATAGCATCTGACGGTGATGCCGCCGCGCGCGCTGGACGGTCTGCTGCGGCGCCTGCGGAAGCCCATCTTCCGTTCCCGCGACGACGTCCTGATGACCGCCGTCGCCCTCGTGGATCTGTGCGCCTTTGTCGAGGCTCCCGGGGAGTTGCACCGCCACCTCTCGCGTTTCGCGCGCGCCGACGCGTCCCTCTCGCGGGAGGTGTGCGCCGCGCTGCGCTTCGACCCCGGCGCCCCCCGCGACGGCCGCCGCCTCGCTGCCGTCAGCCGCATGCCGTTCGCGACCGCCGCCGGGGAGGGGCACGCGCAGCTGGAGGCGATGCAGGCGGTGGCGGCGGCGGTGTCGGCCGCCCTCTGTCCCTCCGCCACCGCCGCCGCCGCCTCCTCGGCCTCCTTGCTGCCTCCCCGGTCACACCG
Source organism: Kentomonas sorsogonicus (assembly GCA_030347455.1). NCBI lineage: Eukaryota > Euglenozoa > Kinetoplastea > Trypanosomatida > Trypanosomatidae > Kentomonas > Kentomonas sorsogonicus. Next base: position 46,580 of record JAQOSZ010000304.1, read on the forward strand.
CCCCCCGCGCTCGCCGCGGCCGCCGGGCGCCTGCCGTGTGCGTGGCCGGCGGCGGACCTACACGCGGTGCTGCAGCGCGTCGCGTCGTGGGGCCTTGCCAAGCCGAGTGGCGCGAACGGCGCCGATCTGGCGGGCGGGATGGCGCGCCTGGCCCTCGCGCGCGCGGCGGCGGCGGTGGAGGAGCCGGGCGGCGGGAGGAGGAGGGACGGCCGCGCCAGCGTCAGTATGGATGAGCTGTACCACCTCGCGTGCGCGCTGCTGGCGGTGCTACCCCCGGAGCCTCCCGCCGCCGGCGCCGGCGACGCCTCTGGGAAGCCCCTCTGGGGTCCCGGCGGCGGAGGCGGCTCTGTCACGGGTGCTGAGCGTGCTGGCGGCGCGCGGCGAGGAGCTGGCGCCGGCGCTGGCGGGAATGCTCTGCGCGCGTCTCAACCGCACGCGGCGGCGGCACCCCGGGCTCGCGCTGGCGCTGCAGGAGGAAGCGAGCCGCCTCGCGGAGGACGCGGACGTGTACCCCACCGTGCAGGCCTTCGAGTTCGTCGCGCGTCACGACGCCGACGTCGTGAGCCCCGAGGCGCTCGAGTGGCTGATGGAGCGCGTGCTCGGCGCCCCGCTCGACGCGCAGGCCACCAGGAGACTGCTGCGCGCCGCCGCCGGCCTGCCCGCGTCCGTGCGCGCCGCGCTCCCAGGGCTGCCCGCCTTCCTCTCGCATCTGCTGGCGCAGGCGGCGGAGCTGCTGGCGGTGCCGCTGGCTGACGGCGGGGTGATGGAGGCGGCGGATCGGCCGGCGGCCGCCGCACAGGACTTCATCGCCGCGCTGCTTGCCCTCCCGCTGCACCTGTGGGCGACGCCGCCGCCGCCGCCGTCCTCCACCTCGGCCCCGTCGCCCGCCGCGCAACCCCCCGCCGGGTACGCGGAGGCGGTCGACGCGTGCGCGGCGTTTGTGGCGGCGCGGGCGGAGGCGATGGTGGCGGCCGAGAACCCGCCGTTTGCGCTGGTGCCGCGGCTGCTGGGCCCTGCGTCGACGCCCGCCGGACGCGCGGCCGGGGTGGCGCTGCTGCGGGAGTGCATGGCGCAGCGGCGTCCGCTGCCGACCCTCCTCACCTTCCGCTATCTGCTGCTGATGGGCGACGGCCAGCTGCGCGACGCCGCCGTCTTTCGCTACCTGCGCGACCAGTTCGCCAAGACGGCCGCCGACATACCGCCCGTGCAGCTCTGCGCGGCGCTGCAGTGCCTGCGCCACGGCCTCGCCGCGGAGGAGACCACCGCCGAGGAAAAGGACAAGGCTGCCAGCGGCAGCGACAGCAGCAGCGGCAGCAGCGACGAGGAGGCGGCGGCGGCGGCGGAGGTGGCGGCCGAGATGGAGCGCGAGGACATGGAGAGCTTCTTCCGCTTTTGCAAGGAGAAGGTGCGGGGCTACCTCGGCACCGGCCTGCCGCTGCGCTGCGCCCTCGCGGCGGTGGAGGCGCTGCACTCGCTGGGCTGCGCCGACGAGGCCTTCTACGCGGAGATGGCGTCGTACATGGACACGAAGCTCGCCAAGGCGTCGCCGGCCGTGCACGACCGCGCGGCGGCGGCCGCCGCGTGCCTCGCGCTGGGCGAGGACACCCTCGACGCCCACCCCGCGCTGCACACGTTTCTGCTGGAGGCGGGCGCGACGGGCGAGGCGCCGGCGGCCGGGCGGCTCAGCCCGACCGAGTGGATGAACCTGCACGACCCCGCCAACAGCGTCGCGCCGCTGACGGAGGCGCAGCGGGAGAGCTGGGACGTGGTCGAGCGCATGGTCGCGACGCGCGCCGACCGCACGGAGGAGCTGACGGCGCTGGCGCGGGAGTACCTGCGGCTGCTGCCCCACGCGCGGCCCGACGACCACAAGTACTTTTTCGGTGTGTTCGAGGAGAAGGTGCTCAAGGAGGACAAGCTGCTCAAGACGTGTCTCGAGTCCCTGGTGGAGTCGGGCGCCTGCACGAAGCTGAGCGACACCACCGTCGCGGCGATACTCGGTAGCCTCGCGGCGCTGCGCTTCGCCTACAGCCGCACCACGAAGCGCTTCCTGTCGGCGATGACGGCGGAGCAGTGGGCTGAGATGGAGGCCGCGCCGCTCGTGCAGATACTCGCTGCCATGTCCCGCATGTCGCTGCGGGGCCTGCCGCTGCTGGAGGCCGACGCCGCCCCGCGCCTCACCGCCCTCGTGCCGTTCTTGTCCCCCTTCGACACGTCCGAGGCGGTGCACGCGCTGCAGGCGCTGGGGTGCCGGGACGAGGCCCTGCTGCGCGCGCTCATCGCCCACGCCGCCGCCGCCGCCGGGCGCCAGACCGACGCGAGCCTCACAGTGCTCTTCGCTGCCCCCGCCGTGCACCGCCTGCTGCGTGACCCAGGCGTCGCGACGCCGCTGCTGACCGCGGCCGCGGGGAAGGTCCACTCGCCGGACCGCCGCGCGCGCATCGCGAAGTCGCTCGCCCGCACTGGGCTGCCGCGCGACGTCATCGAGGGCGCCAACCGAAGCCTTCTGGCCCCTCCCGGTGCCTCCTCCTCCGGCCGCCCGCTGCGTCTGTCGGAGTGACTCGCACTCCATCACTCTCTCGCCTTCGCGCCGTCTCCCGTTCTTCCTGAATGATTCCGCATATGTGTGCATTTGTAGAAGGGATAGTGGTGCCCGCAGGTGCGTTTCCTTCCCAGTCCCGAGTCTGCTGCAGTGCACCTAAAGAGGGGCTCCGACTGCTTCAAAGACGTTGTTTCATCACAGAATTTGCTAATGCCGAGTGCTTAGGCTTTCGCTATCTTATTTATTAACGCGATCAATACAAGAGAAACGAAAATTTATGTTAAAGAGGGCTGCAGAGTGGATATCAGCGCTGTTTCGCCATTTGTGACAACGTACACCTCTTTACTGAAACACAAATGTATTATAGCGTGTCAAGTCCGACTACGACATTCCACTGAATTCGACGGTGGTTGCTCATGGCTCCTTCACACAGATACCAACCACTGATGCTTCCCACCACACTATGCGTTCCTTTCAGAAGTAAGTTTTTATAGCTATTTGCCCTTTCAGCAAACAACCCACATACCAATCAAGCACCCCTAGTCACTCACATATAGCCTTTAGAGGTCAAACACATCTGTCAAACCCCCTACCCACCAACCCCCCTCGCACCCCGCACCCCCCCGCAGCCATGGTTCTGATGAAGAGTCTGGTGATGGAGAAGATCGGCGTGGTGGCGCTGCGCGACATCGAGGTGAACGATGAGCTGGGCCCCGGGCAGGTGCGCGTGCGCGTGAACAGCGTGGGCATCTGCGGCAGCGACCAGCACTACGTGGAGTACGGCAAGATCGGCCCGTTCGTTGTGGAGAAGCCGATGATCCTCGGGCACGAGGCGTCGGGGACGATCGCGGCGGTTGGCCCCGGCGTGACGAACGTCAAGGTGGGCGACCGCGTCGCGCTGGAGCCCGGCGTGCCGCGCTTCGACGCGCCGGAGGTGCTGGAGGGCCTGTACAACCTGGAGCCGTCGCTGACCTTCTGGGCGACGCCGCCGATCCACGGGTGCTGCAGCCCGACGGTCATCCACGCGGCGGCGCTGTGCTTCAAGCTGCCGGACAACGTGAGCTTCGAGGAGGGCGCCATGTGCGAGCCGGTGGCGATCGGCATGCACGCGGCCACCAAGGCGCGCATCCGGCCCGGCGACGTGGCGCTGGTGATCGGGTCCGGCACGATCGGCATCGTGACGGCGCTGTCGGCGCTGGCGGGCGGGTGCTCGGACGTGGTGATCGCCGACATCGCGCCGGAGCGGCTCAAGGTGGCGAGCCAGTACGCGGGGGTGCACCCGGTGGACTCGCGCAAGCCGGCGGAGGTGCGGCGCGTGGTGGACGAGCTGACGACGGGGCGCGGCGTGGACCGCGTGTTCGAGTGCAGCGGCGCGGTGCCGGCGTACGGGATGATCCACACGTACGCGGCTCCCGGCGCGGTTGCGGTGCTGGTGGGGATGCCGGCGACGGAGCTGCCCAAGCTGGACGTGGTGAGCGCGCAGGCCAAGGAGATCACCTTCGAGACGATCTTCCGCTACCGCAACGTGTACCCTAAGGTGATCCGGCTGATCGCGTCCGGCAAGATCAACGTGAAGCCGCTGATCAGCGCCAAGTTCAACATCCAGGACGGCGTCAAGGCCTACGAGCGCGCGCTCAAGCACATCCCGACGGACGTCAAGATCATCATCAAGATGGAGCCGGAGGGCAGCAAGCTGTAGCGCGCGCGCGTTTGTATGTTTCTTTTCCACTAGTATCTTTCTCGTAGTATGCTTATCCTCTTAACGACCTTCCCCCTCCCCCCTCCCCCTTTATTTTTCTGCATTCGCACTGAAAACGCTGGGCGTGCGTGCCCATTAATTTGTCTTCTTTTTTCTCTTCTTCTTTTCAAAATGCTTTCACATTTCCCTTATTTTCGTTACCTTTTTCCCAGTTCACCGGTGCCCGTCTACGGTCAAACAACCCCACCGCCTGCTAGTGCAGCAGCCAAATAGTCCAAACAGCCAGTTCCGCGTGTGAAGCGAAGTGGGCGGTCGTGCGAGCGGAGGCGCGGGGCGAATCCAGTGAGTGATTCGCCGCCTCGCGGCACTCGGATAGAGTGCTTCTCCTTTCCGCCAGTACCACGCCGCGCGACGACTCGCCGCCACTCCTTCCTCATTCTTTTCGTTTCTTTGTTCAATTCATTTCCCCTGTTTTCTTTTCTCTCTTTTTCTTCCAACCAAAAACGCTTTTTTTTCACTGTTTTTCATAGTCCTTCTTTTGGTCTCTTCAGTTCCACTGCCGAAAACTACCCCCCCCCCCTCGTGCGCGATCGTCCCCCCATCCCCATAATGAACCACGCATGCCCTCTCCTGTCCCTCGCCCTGCCTGTACTGCGTGCTCGCCGCCCGGGCCGCGCCGCTGTGCGCGCGCCGCTGCTGGGTGCCTGCAGGCGTTCTGCCTGCTCTTGCTTCCCCCGATTCCCCTGCTGTTGCTTGCCTCGGCCTGTCTCATTCTGCTCCCCACCGCACTGTTCACTCCTCTCCCCACCCCCCTTCGACACACGTGCAGAGAGAACCCTTGCTTTAGCGCTTTAGCATATTCCAACAACCACTCACAACTCACACTTCCACCAACCCTACCTACCCACCAACCCCCCTCCTACCCCGCACCCCCCCGCAGCCATGGTTCTGATGAAGAGTCTGGTGATGGAGAAGATCGGCGTGGTGGCGCTGCGCGACATCGAGGTGAACGACGAGCTGGGCCCCGGGCAGGTGCGCGTGCGCGTGAACAGCGTGGGCATCTGCGGCAGCGACCAGCACTACGTGGAGTACGGCAAGATCGGCCCGTTCGTTGTGGAGAAGCCGATGATCCTCGGGCACGAGGCGTCGGGGACGATCGCGGCGGTTGGCCCCGGCGTGACGAACGTCAAGGTGGGCGACCGCGTCGCGCTGGAGCCCGGCGTGCCGCGCTTCGACGCGCCGGAGGTGCTGGAGGGCCTGTACAACCTGGAGCCGTCGCTGACCTTCTGGGCGACGCCGCCGATCCACGGGTGCTGCAGCCCGACGGTCATCCACGCGGCGGCGCTGTGCTTCAAGCTGCCGGACAACGTGAGCTTCGAGGAGGGCGCCATGTGCGAGCCGGTGGCGATCGGGATGCACGCGGCCACCAAGGCGCGCATCCGGCCCGGCGACGTGGCGCTGGTGATCGGGTCCGGCACGATCGGCATCGTGACGGCGCTGTCGGCGCTGGCGGGCGGGTGCTCGGACGTGGTGATCGCCGACATCGCGCCGGAGCGGCTCAAGGTGGCGAGCCAGTACGCGGGGGTGCACCCGGTGGACTCGCGCAAGCCGGCGGAGGTGCGGCGCGTGGTGGACGAGCTGACGACGGGGCGCGGCGTGGACCGCGTGTTCGAGTGCAGCGGCGCGGTGCCGGCGTACGGGATGATCCACACGTACGCGGCTCCCGGCGCGGTTGCGGTGCTGGTGGGGATGCCAGCGACGGAGCTGCCCAAGCTGGACGTGGTGAGCGCGCAGGCCAAGGAGATCACCTTCGAGACGATCTTCCGCTACCGCAACGTGTACCCTAAGGTGATCCGGCTGATCGCGTCCGGCAAGATCAACGTGAAGCCGCTGATCAGCGCCAAGTTCAACATCCAGGACGGCGTCAAGGCCTACGAGCGCGCGCTCAAGCACATCCCGACGGACGTCAAGATCATCATCAAGATGGAGCCGGAGGGCAGCAAGCTGTAGTGCGCGCGCGTTTCTATGTTTCCTCTTTACTAGTATCTTTCTCGTAGTATGCTTATCCTCTTAACGACCTTCCCCCTCCCTCCTCCCCCTTTATTTTTCTGCATTCGCACTGAAAACGCTGGGCGTGCGTGCCCATTAATTTGTCTTCTTTTTTCTCTTCTTCTTTTCAAAATGCTTTCACATTTCCCTTATTTTCGTTACCCTTTTCCCAGTTCACCGGTGCCCGTCTACGGTCAAACAACCCCACCGCCTGCTAGTGCAGCAGCCAAATAGTCCAAACAGCCAGTTCCGCGTGTGAAGCGAAGTGGGCGGTCGTGCGAGCGGCGGCGCGGGGCGAATCCAGTGAGTGATTCGCCGCCTCGCGGCACTCGGATCGAGTGCTTCTTCTTTCCGCCAGTACCACGCTGCGCGACGACTCGCCGCCACTCCTTCCTCATTCTTTTCGTTTCTTTGTTCAATTCATTTCCCCCTGTTCTCTCTTTTTGTTCCAATCAAAAACGCTTTTTTTTTTCACTGTTTTCCATTGTCCTTCTTTTGGTCTCTTCAGTTCCACTGCCGAAAACTACCCCCCCCCTCGTGCGCGATCGTCCCCCCATCCCCATAATGAACCACGCATGCCCTCTCCTGTCCCTCGCCCTGCCTGTACTGCGTGCTCGCCGCCCGGGCCGCGCCGCTGTGCGCGCGCCGCTGCTGGGTGCCTGCAGGCGTTCTGCCTGCTCTTGCTTCCCCCGATTCCCCTGCTGTTGCTTGCCTCGGCCTGTCTCATTCTGCTCCCCACCGCACTGTTCACTCCTCTCCCCACCCCCCTTCGACACACACGTGCAGAGAGAACCCTTGCTTTAGCGCTTTAGCATATTCCAACATCCACTCACAACTCACACTTCCACCAACCCCCCTACCTACCCACCAACCCCCTCCTACCCCGCACACCCCCGCAGCCATGGTTCTGATGAAGAGTCTGGTGATGGAGAAGATCGGCGTGGTGGCGCTGCGCGACATCGAGGTGAACGACGAGCTGGGCCCCGGGCAGGTGCGCGTGCGCGTGAACAGCGTGGGCATCTGCGGCAGCGACCAGCACTACGTGGAGTACGGCAAGATCGGCCCGTTCGTTGTGGAGAAGCCGATGATCCTCGGGCACGAGGCGTCGGGGACGATCGCGGCGGTTGGCCCCGGCGTGACGAACGTCAAGGTGGGCGACCGCGTCGCGCTGGAGCCCGGCGTGCCGCGCTTCGACGCGCCGGAGGTGCTGGAGGGCCTGTACAACCTGGAGCCGTCGCTGACCTTCTGGGCGACGCCGCCGATCCACGGGTGCTGCAGCCCGACGGTCATCCACGCGGCGGCGCTGTGCTTCAAGCTGCCGGACAACGTGAGCTTCGAGGAGGGCGCCATGTGCGAGCCGGTGGCGATCGGGATGCACGCGGCCACCAAGGCGCGCATCCGGCCCGGCGACGTGGCGCTGGTGATCGGGTCCGGCACGATCGGCATCGTGACGGCGCTGTCGGCGCTGGCGGGCGGGTGCTCGGACGTGGTGATCGCCGACATCGCGCCGGAGCGGCTCAAGGTGGCGAGCCAGTACGCGGGGGTGCACCCGGTGGACTCGCGCAAGCCGGCGGAGGTGCGGCGCGTGGTGGACGAGCTGACGACGGGGCGCGGCGTGGACCGCGTGTTCGAGTGCAGCGGCGCGGTGCCGGCGTACGGGATGATCCACACGTACGCGGCTCCCGGCGCGGTTGCGGTGCTGGTGGGGATGCCAGCGACGGAGCTGCCCAAGCTGGACGTGGTGAGCGCGCAGGCCAAGGAGATCACCTTCGAGACGATCTTCCGCTACCGCAACGTGTACCCCAAGGTGATCCGGCTGATCGCGTCCGGCAAGATCAACGTGAAGCCGCTGATTCAGCGCCAAGTTCAACATCCAGGACGGCGTCAAGGCCTACGAGCGCGCGCTCAAGCACATCCCGACGGACGTCAAGATCATCATCAAGATGGAGCCGGAGGGCAGCAAGCTGTAGTGCGCGCGCGTTTGTATGTTTCTTTTCCACTAGTATCTTTCTCGTAGTATGCTTATCCTCTTAACGACCTTCCCCCTCCCCCCTCCCCCTCCCCTTTTCTTTTTCTGCATTCGCACTGAAAACGCTGGGCGTGTGTGCCCATTAATTTGTCTTCTTTTTTCTCTTCTTCTTTTCAAAATGCTTTCACATTTCCCTTATTTTCGTTACCCTTTTCCCAGTTCACCGGTGCCCGTCTACGGTCAAACAACCCCACCGCCTGCTAGTGCAGCAGCCAAATAGTCCAAACAGCCAGTTCCGCGTGTGAAGCGAAGTGGGCGGTCGTGCGAGCGGCGGCGCGGGGCGAATCCAGTGAATGATTCGCCGCCTCGCGGCACTCGGTTCGAGTGCTTCTCCTATCCGCCAGTACCACGCCGCGCGCGACGACTCGCCGCCACTCCTTCCTCATTCTTTTTGTTTCTTTGTTCAATTCATTTCCCCTGTTTTCTTTTCTCTCTTTTTGTTCCAATCAAAAACGCTTTTTTTTTTCACTGTTTTCCATTGTCCTTCTTTTGGTCTCTTCAGATCCACTACCGAAAACTACCCACCCCCTCGTGCGCGATCGTCCCCCCATCCCCATAATGAACCACGCATGCCCTCTCCTGTCCCTTGCCCTGCCTGTACTGCGTGCTCGCCGCCCGGGCCGCGCCGCTGTGCGCGCGCCGCTGCTGGGTGCCTGCGACGTCCCGCCTGCTCTTGCCCCCGCTGCTGTTGCTTGCCTCGGCGTGTCTCATTCTGTTCCCCACCGCACTGCTCACTCCCCTCCCCACCCCTTTCACACACACGCACACGTGCAGAGAGAACCCTTGCTTTAGCGCTTTAGCATATTCCAACAACCACTCACAACTCACACTTCCACCAACCCTACCTACCCACCAACCCCCCTCGTACCCCGCACCCCCCCCGCAGCCATGGTTCTGATGAAGAGTCTGGTGATGGAGAAGATCGGCGTGGTGGCGCTGCGCGACATCGAGGTGAACGACGAGCTGGGCCCCGGGCAGGTGCGCGTGCGCGTGAACAGCGTGGGCATCTGCGGCAGCGACCAGCACTACGTGGAGTACGGCAAGATCGGCCCGTTCGTTGTGGAGAAGCCGATGATCCTCGGGCACGAGGCGTCGGGGACGATCGCGGCGGTGGGCCCCGGCGTGACGAACGTCAAGGTGGGCGACCGCGTCGCGCTGGAGCCCGGCGTGCCGCGCTTCGACGCGCCGGAGGTGCTGGAGGGCCTGTACAACCTGGAGCCGTCGCTGACCTTCTGGGCGACGCCGCCGATCCACGGGTGCTGCAGCCCGACGGTCATCCACGCGGCGGCGCTGTGCTTCAAGCTGCCGGACAACGTGAGCTTCGAGGAGGGCGCCATGTGCGAGCCGGTGGCGATCGGGATGCACGCGGCCACCAAGGCGCGCATCCGGCCCGGCGACGTGGCGCTGGTGATCGGGTCCGGCACGATCGGCATCGTGACGGCGCTGTCGGCGCTGGCGGGCGGGTGCTCGGACGTGGTGATCGCCGACATCGCGCCGGAGCGGCTCAAGGTGGCGAGCCAGTACGCGGGGGTGCACCCGGTGGACTCGCGCAAGCCGGAGGAGGTGCGGCGCGTGGTGGACGAGCTGACGACGGGGCGCGGCGTGGACCGCGTGTTCGAGTGCAGCGGCGCGGTGCCGGCGTACGGGATGATCCACACGTACGCGGCGCCCGGCGCGGTTGCGGTGCTGGTGGGGATGCCGGCGACGGAGCTGCCCAAGCTGGACGTGGTGAGCGCGCAGGCCAAGGAGATCACCTTCGAGACGATCTTCCGCTACCGCAACGTGTACCCCAAGGTGATCCGGCTGATCGCGTCCGGCAAGATCAACGTGAAGCCGCTGATCAGCGCCAAGTTCAACATCCAGGACGGCGTCAAGGCCTACGAGCGCGCGCTCAAGCACATCCCGACGGACGTCAAGATCATCATCAAGATGGAGCCGGAGGGCAGCAAGCTGTAGTGCGCGCGCGTTTCTTTGTTTCTTCTTTACTAGTATCTTAAGTAGTATGCTTATCCTCTTACCGACCATCCCCCTCCCCGTTCCCCTCTCTTTTTCTTTTCTGCATTCGCACTGAAAACGCTGGGCGTGTGTGTGCCCATTAATTTGTCTTTTTTGTTCTCTTCTTCTTTTCAAAATGCTTTCACATTTCCCTTATTTTCGCTACTTTTCCCCAGTTCACCGGTGCCCGTCTACGGTCAAACAACCCCACCGCCTGCTAGTGCAGCAGCCAAACAGTCCAAACAGCCAGTTCCGCGCGCGAAGCGGAGTGGGCGGTCGTGCGAGCGGCGGCGCGGGGCGAATCCAGTGAGTGATTCGCCGCCTCGCGGCACTCGGATCGAGTGCTTCTCCTTCCCGCCAGTACCACGCCGCGCGACGACTCGCCGCCACTCCTTCCTCATTCTTTTCGTTTCTTTGTTCAATCCATTTCCCCTGTTTTTTCTTTCTTTTTCTTCCAATCAAAAACGCTTTTCTTTTCACTGTTTTCCATTGTCCCTCTTTTCATCTATTCAGTTCCACCGACGAAAACTACCCCCCTCGTGCGCGATCGTTCCCTCATCCCCGTTATGAACCACGCATGCCCTCCCCTGTCCCTTGCCTTGGTTGTACTGCATGCCCGCCGCCCGTGCCGCGTCGCTGTGCGCGCGCCGCTGCTGGGTGCCTGCGGCGTTCCGCCTGCTCTTGCCTTTCCCTCCCCCCTGCTGTTGCTTGCCTCGGCCTGTCTCGCTCTGCTCCCCACTGCACTGCTCACTCCTCTCCCCACCCCCCTCACACACACGCACACGTGCAGAGAGAACTCTTGCTTTAGCGCATTAGCACATTCCAACATCCACTCACAACTCACACTTCCACCAACCCCCCTCCTACCCCGCACCCCCCCCCCCCCCCGCAGCCATGGTTCTGATGAAGAGTCTGGTGATGGAGAAGATCGGCGTGGTGGCGCTGCGCGACATCGAGGTGAACGACGAGCTGGGCCCCGGGCAGGTGCGCGTGCGCGTGAACAGCGTGGGCATCTGCGGCAGCGACCAGCACTACGTGGAGTACGGCAAGATCGGCCCGTTCGTTGTGGAGAAGCCGATGATCCTCGGGCACGAGGCGTCGGGGACGATCGCGGCGGTGGGCCCCGGCGTGACGAACGTCAAGGTGGGCGACCGCGTCGCGCTGGAGCCCGGCGTGCCGCGCTTCGACGCGCCGGAGGTGCTGGAGGGCCTGTACAACCTGGAGCCGTCGCTGACCTTCTGGGCGACGCCGCCGATCCACGGGTGCTGCAGCCCGACGGTCATCCACGCGGCGGCGCTGTGCTTCAAGCTGCCGGACAACGTGAGCTTCGAGGAGGGCGCCATGTGCGAGCCGGTGGCGATCGGGATGCACGCGGCCACCAAGGCGCGCATCCGGCCCGGCGACGTGGCGCTGGTGATCGGGTCCGGCACGATCGGCATCGTGACGGCGCTGTCGGCGCTGGCGGGCGGGTGCTCGGACGTGGTGATCGCCGACATCGCGCCGGAGCGGCTCAAGGTGGCGAGCCAGTACGCGGGGGTGCACCCGGTGGACTCGCGCAAGCCGGCGGAGGTGCGGCGCGTGGTGGACGAGCTGACGACGGGGCGCGGCGTGGACCGCGTGTTCGAGTGCAGCGGCGCGGTGCCGGCGTACGGGATGATCCACACGTACGCGGCGCCCGGCGCGGTTGCGGTGCTGGTGGGGATGCCGGCGACGGAGCTGCCCAAGCTGGACGTGGTGAGCGCGCAGGCCAAGGAGATCACCTTCGAGACGATCTTCCGCTACCGCAACGTGTACCCCAAGGTGATCCGGCTGATCGCGTCCGGCAAGATCAACGTGAAGCCGCTGATCAGCGCCAAGTTCAACATCCAGGACGGCGTCAAGGCCTACGAGCGCGCGCTCAAGCACATCCCGACGGACGTCAAGATCATCATCAAGATGGAGCCGGAGGGCAGCAAGCTGTAGTGCGCGCGCGTCTCTTTGTTTCTTCTTTACTAGTATCTTTTTCGTAGCATGCTTATCCTCTTACCGACCATCCCCCTCCCCTCCCCTCCCCTTTCTTTTCCTGCATTCGCACTGAAAACGCTGGGCGTGCGTGCCCATTAATTTGTCTTTTTTGTTCTCTTCTTCTTTTCAAAATGCTTTCACATTTCCCTGATTTTCGTTACCTTTTCCCAGTTCACCGGTGCCCGTCTACGGTCAAACAACCCCACCGCCTGCTAGTGCAGCAGCCAAACAGTCCAAACAGCCAGTTCCGCGCGTGAAGCGAAGTGAGCGGTCGTGCGAGCGGCGGCGCGGGGCGAATCCAGTGAGTGATTCGCCGCCTCGCGGCACTCGGATCGAGTGCTTCTCCTTCCCGCCAGTACCACGCCGCGCGACGACTCGCCGCCACTCCTTCCTCATTCTTTTCGTTTCTTTGTTCAATCCATTTTCCCTGTTTTTTCTTTCTTTTTCTTCCAATCAAAAACGCTTTTCTTTTCACTGTTTTCCATTGTCCTTCTTTTCATCTATTCAGTTCCACCGACGAAAACTACCCCCCTCGTGCGCGAGCGTCTCTCCCATCCCATAATGAACCACGTATGCCCTCTCCTGTCCCTTGCCTTGGTTGTACTGCATGCCCGCCGCCCGTGCCGCGTCGCTGTGCGCGCGCCGCTGCTGGGTGCCTGCGGCGTTCCGCCTGCTCTTGCTGCCCCCTGCTGTTGCTTGCCTCGTCCTGTCTCATTCTGCTCCCCACCGCACTGCTC